>JAJOZX010002152.1:615000-645000 GCA_023014485.1 Bathynomus jamesi
AATGGACAAAAGGGCACTGGACGACTGTCCTGTTCTAACGGAATACTGATGCTGTTTTATACGTGTGTGCAAATCCTTTCCCGTCTGACCTATGGAAAAGGAATCACATTGTTTACAACCAATTTTATAGATAATGCCTGAATTATTGGTAGGGCTATTTTTTACTATGATATTTTTCACAATATTGATTGTTATATGAAAATACTACATTAATATCCAAAAGTTTAAGTACATTAGCAATGCCTAAAAAGCCCGGGAAAAATGGAAGTACTAAAATATTTTTTGACAAAGTACGAGTGTTATTATTCACACGATAGAAAGTTCGTTTTGCCTTGTTGAGACAAGATTCCATAAACGCAGATGGATAACACACATCACTTCCAATACCGTTGATTTTTTCCAATTCGGCATCGATGTATTCCGGACTGGCGATCCTAAGGGCGCGGAGAAACATTGAAGAAAAAATGGTTTTCTTAGTGGGGGTGTCATGTCCCGAGTAAAAGTGTACGTAGGACAAATTGTTTTTTTTTTCCGATAGATACTAAACTTAAAACCTGGGCTTTCCCTATGTACACGCACATCCAAAAACGGGATTGAGTTGTCTTGTTCCACTTCTAAAGTAAACTTAATGGAGGGGACTTGATCATTTAACTGAAGGAAGAAGTTATCCAGGTCACGATTCATGGGCCAGATACACAAAATATCGTCGACGTACCGCAACCAAGGGATGCCAACCCCCAGGATTCTCGGAATGTAAGTAATTTCGAAAACCTCCATATAAATATTGGAGAGGAGGGGCGACAAGGGGCTGCCCATGGCCATCCCAAAAAACTTGTTGATAATACTCGTTATTGAAAGTGAATTTACAGTCTTTGATGCAATGCTTAATAAGTTCCAAAACAAGTGTGAAGGTAGTGGCAGGTCATATTTATGTAATTCTCGGGAGAGAAAGTAAAGCATATCGTCAATCGGCACGATATTTTGTGTATCTGGCCCATGAATCGTGACCTGGATAACTTCCTTCAGTTAAATGATCAAGTCCCCTCCAGTAAGTTTACTTTAGAAGTGGAACAAGACAACTCAATCCCGTTTTTGGATGTGCGTGTACATAGGGAAAGCCCAGGTTTTAAGTTTAGTATCTATCGGAAAAAAAAAAACAATTTGTCCTACGTACACTTTTACTCGGGACATGACACCCCAACTAAGAAGGACATTTTTTCTTCAATGTTTCTCCGCGCCCTTAGGATCGCCAGTCCGGAATACATCGATGCCGAATTGGAAAAAATTAACGGTACTGGAAGTGATCTGTGTTATCCATCTGCGTTTATGGAATCTTGTCTCAACAAGGCAAAACAAACTTTCTATCGTGTGAATAATAACACTCGTACTTTGTCAAAAAATATTTTAGTACTGTACTTCCATTTTTCCCGGGCTTTTTAGGCATTGCTAATGTACTTAAACTTTTGGATAATGATGTAGTATTTTCATATAAAATATTGTGAAAAATATCATAGTAAAAAATAGCCCTACCAGTAATTCAGGCATTATCTATAAAATTGGTTGTAAACAATGTGATTCCTTTTACATAGGTCAGACGGGAAAGGATTTGCACACATATAAAACAGCATCAATATTCCGTTAGAACAGGACAGTGTCCAGTGCCCTTTTTGTCCATTTGTCAGAGTTATCCCACTGTATTGATTGGAATAATGCTTCAGTTTTATTTCACTCTAGCAACATTGTTAATAGAAATATTCTTGAGTCTGCCATTATCCAACTTACAAATAACTTCAACATAAGCAAAGGTCTTTTTCAACTCGATCCTGTTGTTTTGAATTCCTTCAGAACAGATTTAGATAAGAAGGGTAGAACGCTAAATCTTTGGTAAACTTGTATGCTACTCTAATAACTTTTATTTTTCAATTTATTTGTATATACATCGAGCTTAAACAAGAAGGGTAGAGTGCTAAAACCAGGGCAGATTTCCAGTATAAATTTGTATTTTTTTTTTTTTTTATCTATAACATTGGTTGGAAACAATTCATTTGATCTTGTGCTAAAAATCGGTAGTTTTTCCATACAAATTTGTATGCTCCTCCCACAATCCTTTAATGTTTAATTTTATTTTTTACCTCTCCGTTTATTGGATATATATATATATATATAATTTTTTTTTTCTGTAACCTCTATATAGGCTGTAACTCTTTATGTACTTCAGTGTTCCTGAGGATGTCATTAGACGAAAGCGCTTGAGCACCATTCTGTGTTTCCTTTCCTTCGTGGTTTTATTCATCATAAATATTTTTCACGTGGTTACTTTCGTGAAATAATTTTCATATTATATATATATATATATATATTATATATATATATGTGTGTGTGTGTGTGTGTGTGTGTGTGTGTAAATTGAACGAAAAAGAAACTGCGAGCTTAAAAATTTGGAAAACAAGAGAATTCAAGCTAAAATATATAAACGAGAAGAATAAGAAAAGAAGCCTTAAACTATTCATTCTATCGTTTTATTTCTCATCTGTATGTAAATTTAATCTCAACACTTGATTCTTTTTCCCATTAAGTAAAAAGAGTATATTATTACCTACATTTAATCATCTGATCCAACGAGGGAAGAAGGATATTTGTCCGTCTTCTCATCCGTTTTCATTTATTTAATGCTATCGTTCGATCCCAATTCTTCCTGATTTGATTTTTAGCCTCGTAATTCGGGATATATACATATATTGAAAAACATATATATATACACACTCTGTGTGTGTGTGTGTATGTATATATATATATATATATAGGCAATAGCGCCTCGGTGGTGTAGTGGTTAGCGTCGCTGACTACGAATCCATCGGCCCGGGTTCGAGACCCGACGGCAGCCGGCGCGCAGCAAAACCCAGCTGTTCATCCTTCCACACAAAGAAAGTGGTTGGTAGATAAATGGGTACCCTAGGTGGCCTAGTGTTTAAGACGCTGGGCTGCTGATGGGGCGTGGTTCGGATTCCACGTTAAACTGTAGGTCTAAGGTGGAGTGAAAAGGTTGACCTTCGTCAGAATGAACAATTCGGGCGGAAGCTAACCAAAGGTAACCAAAGGTTATATATATGTGAAGACTACCAAAACTACAATAATGAACAAGCTTTGACTCGTTATAACACCGTTATACCGACGTTCTTGAATCTTGATTGTTGGAACTGTTTCGAAATGGGATTGATTTGTTCGAATTATTTGACCACACAGAAAGGAAGAATGAGTGTCGTAATCGATGGATGAAATAAATGTATGCATCATCTTTTTTTTAAAGTGCAGTAGTGGTAGTGGCTTAAGCCAAAAGCTTCAATGTTTTTAATGTTTTAGAAAAAGGTGCTCAGAACTCCACTGCTGACGTCTCAATTTGGTTTGTCAGAAATGTTTTTGTATTTGTATGTGATGTACTCTGTCCATTCCATCGGAACTATTCGCTCAGTACGTTTGGAATTAATTTAACAAAGGAATTATTACAGTGGTGATTCTTTAAACTCTTCTTACATGATAACTGTATTTCATAACCCATAACTTTAGATACCTTTAGATGGTTTCGAACAACGGTCCGGATCGATCTGCGGGCGACCCCTCTACAATATCCTGCCCCATTTGCGGGATTTGGTGGAGGAGGGAATTGGTTTCTGCTCTCCTCCATCCCTCATAGCCAGTCACGTTGGCTGGTCAGGGAGAGGAATCTGTCCAGCTGGTTTGTGAAGTTCTTCAGGTATGCGCCTCGGTGGAGTAGTGGTTAACATCACTGACAACGAATCCATCGGCCCCGGGCTTCATTCCTGGTGACGACAGCTAATCCAGCTGTTCATCTTTCCACACAATAAAAAAATGGTTGGTAGTTAAATGGGTACACTGGGTAGTCTAGTAGTTAAGACGCTGGGCTGCTAATTGGGAGGTCGTGAGATCGAGTCCGGGCAAGGACTTTTTAATTTCTGACCGCCCGTAGTGGGTCGTGGTTCGGATTTCACATTAAGCTATAGGTCTAAAGCTTGACCCATCAGAATGAATAATTCGGGCGGAAGTAAAAACAAGGTTAACCAAGGTTGGTATGCTGGAGGTTCTTCGGTTCTTTTGGCAGGACACTAAAAAGTTTCTGGCTTCATATTCTGAGGGTATTTTCCGTCCTAGTTTTCATGGCCTCCTGTCCCACCGGAGCTAGGATAGAACAGAATCTGTCTCTTCTCTCGTTCCAGTGTGTTTTTATTTAATTTCTAAAGTTCGGGATATAACCCTCGAGAATTTTCCATACATATACTCTATTATTGTGCACCGCTCACGTCTTCTTTCCAGAGAATAGAGTTGCATGGATTGTAGTCGAAACCAGTAGTCTTCGTCTTTCGTTTCCTCTATCTTAGACGTAAAAGTCCTCTGTATGACTTCTAGATTTACAATGTCTCGTTTTCTGTATGGGCTCGTGAGTACTGATCAATGCTCAATTATTGGTAGGGCTAGGCTCTTCTGTAATTTTAGCATGATATTTACTTTTTTGCTGTGGAAGTTCCTCCAGATAATTCCCATTACTTTTCTAGCTGTTGTGATTGTAATGTTATAGTGCTCTCTGAATTCTGCATCCAATGGCATTATTACTCTAAGATCCCTGACTTCTGGGTTTAGTCTTATCTGTTTGGCTTGTAGTGTTTTGTACTCCTTATCCTGTATCACCTTCTTGTTACTAGTTACTAGTCGGAAATTTTCTTTGTTGAACTTCATATTCCGTCCATTCGAATAATGTTTGAATTTTTTTATAATTTTTCTATGGCAACTTCGTTTGATATTTCCTTGCGTATCGTTGTATCAATCCTGAAACACGATCTACTCTAAATGGTAGTTGACGTTTGATTGTGTGAGTATACATGGAACATCTGCTCGACATTTCGTAATTAAATTAGTTTTCTAAAATGAATAATGGCTATTTTGAAATGTTTACAGGATTTTTCAAATATATGAAAACTATCCTTAAATGTTTCAGATGTATAAAGGCATAGAAATTAAACATTTATTTTGTATAATAAATTAATTTTCTATTGTTTGTGCCTGGAGGAGTGCACAATAATTGCACATTGCGGTTAAATGTATTCTGAAATTGTGACGTATTTTATTTAGTGTTCGCATTTGTAGGCTATCTTGAAAAGAGAAGAAAACAATTATTGGATTACCTGAAGATCAGGGCCCCCAGCCTTCTTTAGTTAGCTTTATAAGGCTAACTAACGAAAATATCACGACCTAACCTAACCAATCGTCAAGGGCGTGCAATTGACCTAACGATTGGTTAGGTTAGGTCGTGATATTTTCGTTAGTTACCGTAGCCTTGTAAGGCTAACTAAAGAAGGCTGGGGGCCTTGAGCTTCATGTGAACTTTATATTATTCCATATAGGCTTAGGCCTTGTGAAAGTCTTTTATGCATTTATTACTTTTACTGATTAAGCTACGCCTAAGCTAGCAACATCGGAGCAAGTGTAGTTTACGTTCCCCTGTAGTGCCTAGTGTAGTTTACGTTCCCCTACATTATCCTAGTGTAGTTTACGTTCCACTACATTATCCTAGTGTAGTTTGCGTTCCCTAACTTTGTCCGCGTAAACCTAATCAAATAAAACGTTAAAACTAACGAAAATATTACGACTTAACCTAACCAATCGTCAATTTTATTTGTATATATATATAAAATTTAGTGGTGGACCGGATATCCGCATCCGCATCCGCACTTCTGACTGCGGATGTTATGCGGATATTACTTCTAATAAATTATCCAATTTACAATTAAATTAGCTTATAAAGTAGCTTATAAGGCCCAGTCATTTACATTTCATGTAAAGTATTAATTATTAATGAACAAACAAATATATAAACCTCAAAATATAAATACCTGGTAACAGAGAAAATTGAATGAAACTTGTTTCATTGAATTTTCTGTGTCTGAAACTCTTGAGAAAGTTATTATTTTTATCATAATGAAAACATTAATATTAATTTTAAATCTTATGCATTGCCTGCCATAACAGTAATATCACGAAATTTGAAAAATTATGTCATATATTCATAATTCTATATTATATTGATAGATTAACTAAATATCCGCATCCGCGGATATTGAAATTAAAAATCCGCATCCGCAGATGTTAAAAAAATGACAGCCGGTCCACCACTAATTATTATATATATATATATATTGACGATTAGTTAGGTTAAGTCGTAATATTTTCGTTAGTTTTAACGTTTCATTTGATGGATTTATTTAAAAAATGTCTCCTAAAGATCCTAGTGTAGTTTACGTTCCCCATCTTTGACCTAGTGTAGTTTGTATCCCCTTTTGCGTTGGGGGGACGTAAACTACACTTGCTCCGCAACATCTTTCAAGATTAAGAACTACCCTGTGGCCCTGCGCCTTTCCTTAGACCTCGGCCTCTTAGTACACACTAGTCCTACCCTAGGTTCAATCTCTAAGTTAAACAGCTCATACTTGAGGAAATATATTGATAATTAGAAAGGGTTCAGACTAAAACAACCAAGATGATTCCAGAACTGAAAAGTAAACCTCTGAAGAAGATTAGCTGAGCTACTAGATCTAGTATACTCACGTGAAAAACGTTACTTATAGAGAACTAATTTAGGAATTTTAAATTATAATTGTTTATGATAATATACTCTATAAAGAGTTATTTGATTGGGATTGAAAGTCAATTACAAGAAGTAATGGATATAAACTTAAACTTATACTTAAACTTAAACTCCTTAAACTTTCATGCATTAGTCATTTCTCTATTAGAGAGATTAATCGGTGCTACTGTAGTATGCGGTCTACCTACGATTCGGCGGTCTACCTTTTAATTATAGCTTCTTATCTTGTTTACTAATTGTTTGTTTACATCCCATTGTCAATCGCCCTTGACGATTGGTTAGGTTTAGTCATGATATTTTCGTTAGTTTTAACGAAAATATCATGATTAAACCTAACCCAATCGTAGTAGACCGCATACTACAGTAGCACCGATTAATCTTTTCAATTGTTTAACTGGAAAAATTTAGGGTACTTTTGCATTATCCTCCCAACACTAATTTTTTTTTATAATGGATGGAAAAAAAAGGAAAATGATATAAGTGTTGGGAGCAAAATATTCTGAAATTACATCATTAGTTATATGAATAAATATTCTTAACCTAACCTAACCTAACTTGAAGCCGGCTAACTACGGCTAACGCCTGCGGCAGGCTGTTTTTAACCTAACCAAACCTAACCTAACCTAACCTAACCAAACCTAACCTAACCTAACCTAATCCCAACACTAATTTTTTTTATAATGGAAGGAAAATAAAGTACCATAACCAAAACCAAACCAACATTATATAAAAAAATTAGTGTTGGGAGGATAATGCAAAAGAACCAAATTTAGATATTTTAAGTTTTAACTGACTTACTGAAATGTCTAAGGAAATATTGGATCACCTGAAGATCAGGGCCCCCAGCCTCAATTACCAAATGATATCTTCGTTAACACTAACGAAAATATCACGACTTAACCAATCGTCAAAGGCGTACAGTTGACCTAACCAGGCATTCAATTTAATTTATTATTATATTTGGTACTGTAAAGCAAAAACAAGAATACATGGCGGCCCTGATCTTCAGGTGATCCGAAATGTTTAACTAATGTGGAATGTCTAATGCATTAGACATTTCAAATTCACAAAATTTGGACAATGAAACGTTTAACGAAACGTCTACTTCTATTTAGAGTATGCAGAAGTATTTTTGGTTATTTTTTTGCTTTCTGCTACTTTGTTTTCCTCCTCGTTAATCTTGTAGATGAATGTTTTAGGTCCACTTTTGTTTCACGTAGTTTTTTCTCTAGTTTGAGTCTTCTCGCTTCAGTTTTCAGAGTTTGTTTCCATTGACTGAATAATGTTCTGGTTTTTCTTTCGGGCTTGCTATGTATTCTTTTTGTCTCTTCGGAGCATGTTTCAATATGGGTTTAGTTTCGTTCTCTATTATACAAAGTATTTCTTCTGGCGTCTTCTCGTAAAGTAGCAATTCACAATTTACTTTCTTTAAATCTGTATTTATACTTTTCCAGTCTACTTTCTTAAACCCTCAAATATTCCTTCTGATTCTTTGGGATGCGATTTTGGTCTCCTGGTTGCTAACTTTATTTATACAAGGTGGACAAGTCACTTTACCTTATTATAACGAAACTCACTTCGGTAAAGCGACTTACGGCCCACCCTGTATATCGATTAGGTTAAGGTCAGAAATTTGTGGGCGCTATCTTTTTATTTATTATGTCATTGTTATTTGTCAAAATTAAATCCAAAACGTTCTCTTTTGTAGTCGCTTCGCGAATTTCCTGAGTAAGTGCATTATATTCCATAATATCTAATAGCACTATTGCTTGGATTCCATCATCTTTTATGTTACCATTGAACTCAACATATATAACTTCGTCATTTTTCTTCCATGTTATGAATGGAGGTTAAAATCCACACAAATTAAAATATTTGGTGCTAGGTTTTAAGTGATTTCAATGTTTCAATCTCATTTGCAACGAACTGGAATTCACTTTTTGTGGTTTCTGATGGTCTGTGCATGTTCATAATAATTAAGTTCAGTTCTTTTACTTCTAAAATAAGAATTTCGACTGTGTCGTTTGATTGTTTACCTTCACTTCACATTAGTGATGTATCGGATGTCAGATTTCAGACATTCGCGGATGCGGATGTTTATGCAGAAATTTGTCAGCTTGATAATATGATAGTTTAAATTCATACTTAATTTATTAATTGACTTTCGATTTTTGGTTAGTTATAAATATTAGATATTCGATAATATTAGATATTAGATACTATTATTTTGTAAGTATAATTTTTTTACATACACTTTTTTTGGATGAGTTTTCGCCACACATCTGTGTGTTACCAGGATGCGGGAACGGGGCCCCAAGTCCAATGTTTCCTCTAATTTTTTTTAGTTCGTGCGCGCAAGAAATTTTCGTTGTGCATACATTATTAGATTCATGGTGAAAAATTGTGCAAACTTTTCTGAGCGTTATTATCTTCAAAATGAAATATATATAAATATTAAATACTTAATAAATATTATTTCCATAAGGTGATAGCTTGATCATTACGGTACTATTAAATGGATATTAAAAAACTGTTTACAATATTATATATTCTTAAAAAAGAAAACATTTTATCCATTCTAAAAATATTAATAAAATAAAAAAATAGTCAAATAAAATTCAACAAAATAAAGAAATAAAATAAAAATAACATTAATTGAAAATGACTATTTTAGTTATTATTTATCAAAACAATTTTTAGCATTTAGCAATTTAAAATGGACTATCAAGATTAATACATGATTTTATCCATTCACAAAATAAGAATAAAATAAAAAATAATTTTATTTTTTATGAATTATGAGATAATTACTATTCGTTTTTATGCAAAAATAAGAAAGAGAAGGTTTATATTCAATGCGTTAATGTATAAAAGAAAAAAATGCAAATACATACAGTAAAAAAAATCTGTATTGCGTAATTGCGCGGATGTCGGCGAAGTCGGGCGGAAGGGGTTAATACTTAAAAGAGCGACTATAGAGTATGTTGATGCAAATGGTCAGACCTTGTGTGACGGTATATTTTTTAAATTACTTCATTTACTGTCGTGACTCATGATACGCTTGAGCCTATGCGCATTTTATTTTGCTGTGTGCGAGGGTTTCACAACGCGTGTGGTTATATATGCATCTGAAGCCACACTTACACGAACCTGTTTTGTAATATTCGCAGATGGTCTGTCTTTTGGATTCTTTTACGTTTTCACACTTACCCTTCTGAAATTTGTGCGATTCGATCTTTCTCTTTTGTTCCAGCATTATTTTTCTCCTACTCAGTGGTTTTTTAGTCTTAATATACTTTCGTTTTTACTATCTAGCTACTATCTTGTAGCTTGTGTATTCTCTTCTCTCTACTCTTCTCTCAAATGCGTTGCTCTCAGTATTCGTATTCTGTAACATCGTGGTGTTTCGTTGGTATATTAGTACATGTATTAGTGGAATTTCCTTCCTCAACCAAATTTTCAGCCATTTCCGTTTCTTTCTCATCATTTTCCAGCACAGTTTGTACAACTTTTCTATTCATTTCCATGCACTCGATAGAAACGTAACCGTACGGCCCAATGAGTTTATTGTTCAGTTTATCTGTTCATTACCTTACTGTCCTTTCTTCCCAGATTCACAAATTTGTAATACTTAAATGCGTAACATAGAATACATTTCAGACCTGTGGTTTTGTCAGCCTCTGTTTCACAGTTGCAAGTGCATGCAACGGCATAGTTCTTAAGGCATAAATTGTTTTTGTTCAGCTTCCTGTTTTTAAAGCAATTCTCACATTTAATATGTGTATTCTTATTTCTTGCAAGCTTTTACCATCTTTTTCTCTTCCAATTTCTATTCCCGACTGATTCCGGCAACTGGTCACTTTTCTCCTTTTCGGAAAACTGAGACGTATCGAATTTTATGACCTGTTTCCTGATTTCCCAGCCCTTGCTTTGTATTAGGCTGCTCTAAGGATGTTTAAGTTCACTGAATGCTTACGAAGCCTGATATATTCATATATTTATTTACTTGTCTATATACTTGTATATTGCACTTTAATTTTACGCAATAAATTATCACCGGGAATGCATTGACACTTTATAACCAGTACGATGCAAATCGTAGTGGTCATAAAGTTATAACGTGGTTATAAAGTTATAGCGAATGTAATAAATTACTTTTAATTTAGTATTATAACAAGGAAAAACAAGAGCGTCATTTATTTTTAGTATCTTGACCACCTAACACATATCCGTAAGATTCTTGGTTTTTCTGTGGTTCACAGTTGAAAAATCAGTTGATTTGTTCCGTTTGTCTAATTAGTAATTTGTTTCCCCAAAATCTCAAAAGAAATCACAAATAAACCACCTTCAGGGTTCACAGGAATATTTTAATTAAAAATCCGAAATACCCTTGCATAATACCCTCTATACAACCACCACCTGTTCAACGCGGTCAGCGGCTATCGAAATTGTTTCCCTTGACCCGATCGCTACCGTACACAAGGGTCATTATTTCCTTAAAATGCAAAATTATTCAATAAAACTGCATATTGAACGATTTGAACTTGCTCATTTTTCCTCGCAAAACTTACTGAAAGCTGTTTATAAAAGCACTTTTTAATCGAACACCGAACCAAAAGATTTAAGATAAATTTGAAGATTCAAATAATATTTTTAAATAAAAACAAAATAGCAGCCGCATAAACTGGATGGAAAAGTTACCTTTGTATAAAAGCAATGGTGACCGTTCCTCTTGGTTTGACTATATATCGTAATAAATGGCAGTATTACATTATTTCACGAACAAAATTATAACCATACAAAGTAAAAATTAAAACTTAATGAAAGCGTCCTTTAACACTTTTAACTCTTTCATGCCGTATTGGCGCAAATGAGACCATCAAATTTTATGAGATTTTAGTCATTCTGGAGATATAACACAAGTGTTTTTTTGTGGCATGAAAAGTAAACGAAAATCAGGTATGAAAGGGTTAATTTAAAGTAATTTAAAAAAATTAAGATAACTATAAATTATGAGTAAAAAATATGAATTCAGTAAAAAATATCAAGTAAATATTATGTAAAAAATGGAGACAAATTTTTTTTAAACCAATACTAACATTTGTCCATTTGAGATACAGTTAAAAATACAAAAATTGAAAACTAAATAAAATATTTTAAAATGTAAATTGCATTATTATCCGAAGGTATCCTCCCTTGGTTAGGCAGGTATGGTTCGTCATTTAATTGCCTGAAGGGCATTCTGCAATTAACTTTTCTCACCCTATTCTTTACTGTCATATAAAAGCGAGGTACACTGACAAACACAGACTGACAGATAGGTAGATAGATATAAAAATTGATAAAGATATATATTATAATATATATATATATATATATCTTGGTTTTGCTTCCGCCCGAATTGTTCATTTTGACGAAGGTCAAGCTTGTTGCTCCACCTTAGACCTACAGCTTAACGTGGAATCCGAACCACGACCCATCACGGTGATCAGAAATTACAAAGTCCTCGCCCGGACTCGATCTCACGACCTCCCAGTCAACAGGCCAGCGTTTTAACCACTAGGCTATTCAGGGTACCCATTTATCTACCAATCAATTTTTATTGTGTGAAAGGATTAGCTGCGCGACGCCTGCCGTCACCAGGAATCGAACCCGGGCCCGATGGATTCGTAGTCAGCGATGCTGACCGCTACACCACTGAGGCACAGAATATATACCTAGTGATTACAAATGATCTTCCCGATTTTAAACATTTATTATGAAAAAACTAACAAAGCTATAGCAAAAATATTGAATACGTCAGAGATAGCCCCCAAAGTTAACGTGTTTTGTGCTTTTACCGCTGAGAAAGTGTAAGGTCCATTCTTCTTTGCTGAACAAATAATTAACGGTGTCATTTACCGCAATATGCTACAGCTGTGGCTGATGCCCCAGCTGATAGAAGACAAAGCTGATGTGTGGCTTCAGCAGGATGGTGCGCCACCCCACTTCCACAATGAGGTTACAACATTCCTGAATTAGCAATTGCCTGATCGTTGGATCGGGCGTGGGGGGGCCCATTCTTTGTCCAGCTCGTTCGCCCGATCTAACCCTCCTTGACTTCTTCTTTCTTCCTATGTCAAAAGTGAAGTTTTTATTCCAGTAATGGCAACAACTTTGGAACATTTGAAGGAAAGGATACGTGAGGCTGTTAGAAAGGTTCAGTATGATATGCTACGAAATGTATGGAGGGAAACAGAATACTGCTTTGATGTCTGCAGAGCCACAAAAGGCGCTCATATTGAACTTCAATAGCTTGTAAACAAAACTTTTTGAGTTCTTTATTTGTATATCTTGCTTTTCGCTGTAGTTTTGTTAGTTCTTTCAAAATAAATGTTTAAAATCGGGAAGATCATTTGTAATCACCCTGTACGTATATATAATATATATAAACAGACAGAGAGTTAGATATATACTCTAGATAGATACAGTATATATATATATATATATGTATATATACAGGGTGTCCGAGAATTATCTGTACAAGTTTTGGCTGTTATTAAAAGTCAACCATGAAGTGTAGAAATTCCAGTGTTGTCCCATTTTACAGAGAATCTCATTAAGTTTTTTCTGATACCAAGTTTTGACAAGTTTTTTAGAAATTCCAGTGTGTCCGAACATTATCTGTACAATTTCATCTTTTAATAAAATTCTTGATAAACACACGTAAAATTCTTAAACAAGATTATTTAGAATCTGTATTTTCAAAAGTTTCTTTTATTAAAGTAACGTTGTTACAAACATTCGATATGTGCACCATTAGTGATTCGCAAAACATCCAATCGATACTCCAAATGTTGCCATGTACGCTGCAGCATATCCACATCAATTCGCTCAATAGCAGCTGTGATTCTTGCTTTTAAATCATCAATGTCTGTCACCCGCGTACATTTCTAAAAAACTTGTCAAAACGTGGTATCACAAAAAACTTAATGAGATTCTCTGTAAAATGGAACAACACTGGAATTTCTACACATCATGGTTGACTTTTAATAACAGCCAAAAATTGTACAGATAATTCTCGGACACCCGGTATATATATATATATATATATATATATATATGTAGACAGACAGACAAATAGATAGATAGATAGAAGAAATAAAAGTCGGAGTATTGTGCGGTAGTTCATTCAATATTTTTTCTATCGTCCAATATTAAAAGCCATAATTCTTATAGATTATGTGATTTCACTGTCTTTTCAGCAAATAAAATCGAACGCTTCAATTTCATTTTCTTTTATAGATTAAAACTTTTTTTTATTTAGTGAGTGAACTTCTCTTCTTTGCCAAATTACTTTATCTTTGAATCTTTATAAAAAGAAAGATTATCATGTAGGTTTTTAAGGTTTTATTTTTTTTTGGTTGGGGGGAGGTTTAATTCAGAATCTATTTTCAATTTCCTTAATAGGAATTAATCATTAAGTTTCTTATAAATAAAATTGAATTTATTATTGTAGCAGTATTTAATTTTATTTCAATAATCACCCTTTTTGTTTTGTTTTACTTTATGATTTATCTCGCTCTCGTGGTCGTCTTTCTAGCGGGATACTACAAATCCTTTTGTCCAAAAAGTGATTTGAAATTCTATCTATTATTAAAGAGTATATATATATATATATATATATATATGCCTTTTCCCTGTTCTTCCCTTTTTTGTTTGTCTGTTTTATTTTCTCTCTCTCTCTCTCTCTCTCTCTCTCTCTCTCTCTCTCTCTCTGTTCCTGCAAAATGGTCTATCAATTCATGAATTTTTATTAAAAAATACCTATACGAAATATATCCTTTTCCAATGTATAAATTTAAATGTAAAACTTATTTCAATGCAAAATAATGTATAGAATGTTAGCGACAAATAATTAAAGTGTCTGAGCGCAATTTATACTTAAGTATAAAAGGCATTTATGTTTGTTCTCTCTCTCGTACACAGCCGTTTATTTACCAATATGTTTCTTTTATTCCTCTTAGCTGCTACAAATATAAGGGGTTCCAAAAAACCTTAGCCCCCCCCCCCAATTTGCAGCTTACATGTTTACTTATATCGAAATAGTTTTTAGTGATTATAAAAATATATAAAATTCTTTATTTATTGCAGGTATTAAAATTACTCTAGCTGATAAAGTGATAATATAATGGCTTCTCAATTAATTGGTGATTCGGAGAGGCAACGTGTGATAGATCGCATACGAGCAATAACATTTCGGGAAGCTCGTGATGCTGGAGCCACCTTTATAACACGTTCATGGGTTGCTAAAAAGTTGCGAAGAAGTGAGGACTTCGTCAAAAGAAATTCGAATAAAACTTTGGATGAATGTGAAATGGATACAACCAAATCTGGGCGCCCAAATTTGCCACTCTCTCAGGAAACAAAGGACATCATTGAAAGCGGTAGCGTAAGCGAAAAAACAGCTGTGCTAAACTTTCTAGAGAGATCGAAGTGTTAAGAGGAAAGATCGTTAGTGGTGAGATCATTCGACTCTACCGTCATAGGCAAGGTTTAAAGCCTTGGCATGAACTTCCAAAGCCAAGAAAAACTCAACTTAACATCGATGACAGAATGTGGTTTGCCCATTATCTTGAAGATTGGGATGTGGATGATTTCATGCATTTAGCTGTCTCCGATGAATTTTTTGTTTGCGTAACACGTCGGCCTAACTACCAAAATGATCGAGTGTGGGCCACAACACCAGATGAAATCGATGACAATGAACGTTATCGCGAATTATTAAAAAGTCCAGACTGTGTTGGTGTGTTTGTTTTGTTCACTGCAAAGAAGCTCATGTGGGTGCTAAAGCTAAATGGTCAGAGTTGGGATGGACAGTATTTTCGTGATATTATTCTATTCCAGCATGTCATTCCTTTTCTAAGAAACCCAAACAATGTTATGGATGTCCATCAGGTCACACTTCTGCACGATAAGGCCCCCTGCTTTAAGGCATTAGCCACTCAACAGTTGTTGCGGAACCATGAGATCGATTTCTTTGGAAATGAAGAATGGCCAAGAAATTCTCCTGACCTGAACGTCTATGAACACACTGGATCAGTTATAAAGGACAAGGTTGAATGTCTCTTGTTTCAAGAACCTGCAGCAAATCGATTTTCGAAGGATACAATGACGCAACACATTGAAACTGTTTTAGCAAATTTGCGTAACGATCAAGATCTATTCACGTCACTTTTGGCAAGCTACCCAAAGCGAATTCAGGCTGTCTTGGAAGCCAATGGCGGGAACACCAAGTTTTAATTGTTTCTCATTAAATGCAGGATTAAATTCTCTTTTGTAAGGTATGTTTAGTTTTACTGTACCTCTAATGGTTTAGGCCATGGGCGGGGAGGGCTAAGGTTTATTGGAGCCCGTAGTAAGAAAGGAGTTTGAGACAGACAGACAGACACACACACACACAGAAGTTTGAAATTGCGTTATGCTTCTTTCATAAAAGAATTTTTATTTAAAATTTCCAATACAAAATCCTTCCCATTCAATGGCGAAAGATGGATATTTACACTATTCTCTATCACTGATGAGCTCTTACTTAATTCCATATATCTTCAGTGGCTCCATAATGACACCTTTCCATGGTTTTTTCTTGAAATGAAAAGTAAAAAGAACAGCATTATCTTTTCTTATCGTTTTCAGCCTATTTATTATCTTTTGGTGTTGAAAGGGGAAATTCTTATCTTTTTCTCTGTATATATATTTTCATGTCATTTCTTTGAGACTGAGAACTCATTAAGGTTAAAAGTTTTTAGTTATTACTTTCAAGCATATTTAGTTTCATTTATTTACGTTTTTACTCGTTTGATCTCAGGTTATTTGTTTATTTTATCTATGGTTTTTCTCCTTCTAGTCTTCCTCACTGTCTCAGTTTCGTTGTGCGAGAAACAATAGACGATGACAAAGTTTAGAATTACTTTGATGGCTCTCTTTATAACATGAAATTAATTTTCGACAAACCCAATTTACGTTCCTTAAATTTTATTTACCATTAAAGTTTTATTTAATTTTAAATTTTCTTAAAAGTAATTGAAGGGTTCGAAGTTTCTACCGGGGTGACGTTCTTTCTTTCCCAGGGTAACCCCCCTCCACCCCCAATGTAATTGATCAATCATTAATTGCCCCGTTCGTGAGTTGATGTATCGACATTAGTACACGTCTGGTAGGGCGGACACGAAGATATTGTTTTCGACTAATTGTAGCCAAGTGGTTTTACCTTCACATTGATCTTACTTCCTTTAGAATAATCAGTGTCTCTCTTTCCCGAATTTTTAAACGACAATTGACAAAGTTTTAATATTTAATCTTGTATTTGTTCACAGAATGAATTAAATCACACTTACGTTATACAATTAATAAAGAGAAATAGGCCTTGATCGGAAATCAAATAGGACTAAGGAAACGGGAATATGGCCTAAAACGGGACAAGAATAAGCCTAGAGCAGAAGGAAATTTTCCTTAAGACGGCCCTAGGAGAAAATTAACTTGAATTTACTGGCCTAAGTTCATCTTAAAAGTCTTAAAAGTTTTTATTTCCCACGAAATGTGTAAAAATATAAATTAAAAATAACAAGGGAAGGGAAATAAGATCTTCTGTGTACGACCCTCTCACTTTGTGACAACCTCTTCTCGACTCTTCTCCCTCTCCTTGGCTGTCAGCGATCATCCTCCAGTCTTCGTTTGCATTTCTTGTCTCGTTTCGTTCGTGACTTCCCATCTGTGATTGCGTCTCCAGCCAGAATGTTTTTAGTGCTTTCTGTACCGTGATCTTGGTACTTGAAATACACTATGTTATGGTTTTTCCAAATTCCTAACTGCTTTATATTATTTAATTAACTTATGTGAACTATTTGACAATATTAAATGATTTTTATATTTATTTCAAGTACTATTTGAACACTAAGACTATTTACGAATATAGCAATGAATGAACTCCTGGTGTGGCATCACGTGACGTACTCTCACAACCCCATTGGTTAAATAAAAAACGTCACGTGTTCCAGTCACATCATGTGATCTGTTCGTTTGTTTACGTGCAAAACGTCACGCATTCTTTCCTGGAATTTACGTGAGGTCTATTTGGAATTTATATCTTAACTAACTTATGTTTTTCATTTATGTCTAAATTTTACTGCATTTTATATTATTAATAAATCCCCAAATTTGCATATATATATATATATATATATATATATATATATATATATATATACACACACAGGGTGGGCAAAAAAAAACTGATGACGAAGATTTGCAAGCTGTTTTTGCACATGATAATGATCCAATAAACTTAAAATTTTCACACTATTAAATACACCCTTTTATACGATTGCAGTAATATTTACTTCTATTTTTCTTTATTATTTCAGATTTCAGAAAGTAAAATATAACTAAGATTCCCTAAAATAAGTGCAAAAATGCCTAAATACAGTGAAGAAGACGAAATGCTTATAAAGAGTCTAAGAATTGGCCGAGGTCTGGGCGCCAGGAGAATGATACAAATGTTCCCAAATAAACCGTGGACTGAACCAGGAGTTCAGTATATCATTAGAAAGGTTGATGAAACTGGAGATGTTAAAAGACGTGATGGAAGTGGTTGTCCTAAAAGTGCAAGAACTCAGCCAAATATTGTCTCAGTGAAAGGTTATATCTTAAGTCAGGAAGGTAAACCAGGAACACACATTTCACCGAGGAAAATCGAAAAAGAAACAGGTATGAGTCGTAGTAGTGTTAGAAATATTGTGAAACACGATTTGGGTTTAAAACCTTATAAACGTATATAAGGGCAAAGTCTAACCGATGCCAATAAGGTTAGGCGGATGAAATGGGCACAAAGACTGATAAACATATTCCAGGGTAACTCAGTTAGAAGATGTGGTTCTCTGATGAGAAATTATTTCACATTGTACCACCGATTAACAAACAAAACGATCGGGTATACGCAAATGTTGCAAGAAAACGTGATATTGCACCCGAGCGGTAAATAAAGGAAACATCTAACTTTTCGCCTAGCATTATGGTAAGAGCTTGCGTCTCAAAATTAGGCAAAACAAGAATTGTTGTGATTCAGCCACAAGCCAAAATCAATGCAGAATATTATTGTACACAGGTCCTTACACAGTATTTGGAAGATATTCGTCAGATTAGTGGAAATAATTTCACTTTCCACCAAGATGGAGCACCTGTACACAGGGCGAAGCGTACAATCGCGTATCTGGGACGAGAAACACCTAATTTCATTGAGCCGAACATGTGGCCTCCCAATAGTCCAGATCTTACGCCGCTGGATTATGGCATTTGTGAAGCTTTAAAATCAAAAGTTTATACACCAGGTGAAAATATTCACAATGTTGACGAGTTACGCCTTAAAGAGTTGGATGGCTGGAATCAAGTGTCTCAGCGATATAATATTACAGATGCATCGATGAGTGGATCCCACGTTTAACCAAATGTATTCAACAAGAAGGGGGTCACATAGAGCAATTTTTTTTATATAAATTAAGGATTGATAAAGGAACATTTATGGTAAGTTTAACAATCCTATCTTAATTTTTTTCCAACAATAAATAAATATTTACGAGCGTCATTGGGTTACGGCCGAAAATTTCGTTTTCTATGCCATAGTAAACTTCAACTTTTCCTCTATCATTTACCAGGTCGTCTTTTGGCATATTCGTCATTGTATCACTGCAAAAATGCAACAAAAACAATCCAAATTCGCCCATTCTTTCTAAAGTTATTGCTATAATCTTCTAATCTTTATACCCTTATTACTATTTTATCTTATAAAAACTTTAAACGTTTCTGTTTTATAATTTAATCATTCACTCATTCAATGTTCATAAAATTGCTTACAAAATTTTAAAAAACCCATCGAATTACATCTATTTTAATGAAGTTAGGAATATTTAAACTTTCACAAACTTTAAAGCCGTTTTCCTCAAAACTTTGTTTTGGCACATTCGTCATTGTGTCGTGCGACGCCACACACACACACACACACACACATATATACACAAATATTTTAGTTACTCTTGTATTATAAAAAAATATATAGTACAAATGTAACTAAATAACAATTTAATATGCTAATGTAGAGTAATTTGCCATTTCTTCTAAAAGTTTTCAAATGAGTTTACAACTTTGACAATTTGTATATACATTAAAATAATTTGTTGACTCTGGCTAAGAAAGATAAATAAATTATTCATTAATGAGTATCATTCTGTAAGTAAACGTACAGTGCCTGTGGGTATTTCTTCATAATGGCCGCTCGTACGCAGTTCAAGTAACCACTCATTGCGGGAACGTTGTCGTACCCCTGACAGACCAGGCACTGCAGGGTCGATACCTAGCTTCTTGAGACTCGCTGTGATGGTCAGTGTCAGTTTTCGATCAGCGACATCCTACGAGATGAACTCGTGAGATGAACTCCAGAAAATCTTCACGAAGACTACCATTCTGGTCGTCTAAGTAGCGCGTGCAAAGCGACATCTACAGTACTTGATCTGGGTAATATCAGTTTCGTCTGCAAGAATTTGAAAATATTTGGCCCTATTCACCTTCATCGTGGATGATTTCTCCGCAGATATCTATGAGTGAATTTTGAAATATTGGATTCGTATATTTGGCATTTGCAGCGGAGAAATGAAAACAGTATCACCGAACATGGAACTAAATCTCAGCAAAACCTTGAGAATCTCATGTCTTTGTCATTATAACAGCTGTTATAAGTTTGTTCCTATAGCGACGGTGCTTTAGTGGATCAGTTTACCGTTCGTCCCAACTGTCTTAATTTTGCCTTTTCTTCACAAATGCTTGTTTCTGTCGCTTGCACAGGCGAGGGAGGAATTTCGGAATTCCACTATCTATCTGTCTATCTGTTTATCTAGCTATCTAAGAAATTATGATTCCTAATAGGTAATATATATATTTTTTTTTAATTAAGTGTTTATGTATTTTAAAATTGCACACGTATTGTATACTAGTGGAGCGACCCGGAGTTGCTCGGGTGGAAGTTGAACGCTATATATATATATATAAAACCTTTGGTTTCCTTCTGCCCGAATTGTTCATTCTGACGAAGGTCAAGCTTTTTACTCCACCTTAGACCTACAGTTTAACGTGGAATCCGAACCACGCCCCATCAGCAGCCCAGCGTCTTAACCACTAGGCCACCCAGGGTACCCATTTATCTACCAACCACTTTCTTTATTGTGTAGAAGGATGAACAGCTGGGTTTTGCTGCGCGCCGCCTGCCGTGACCGGGTCTCGATCCCGGGGCCGATGGATTCGTAGTCAGCGACACTAACCACTACACCACCAAGGCGCTATATATACTGTATAGCGATATACCGGGTGTCCGAGAATTATCTGTACAATATTTGGCTATTATTAAAAGTCAACCATGAAGTGTAGAAATTCCAGTGTTGTCCCATTTTACAGAGAAACTCATTAAGTTTTTTCTGATAACAAGTTTTGACAAGTTTTTTCTTTTTTGTACACGGGTGACAGACATTGATGATTTAAAAGCAAGAATCACAGCTGCTATTGAGCGAATTGATGTGGATATGCCGCAGCGTACATGACAACATTTGGATTATCGATTGGATGTTTTGCGAATCAGTGATGGTGCACATATCGAATGTTTGTAACAACGTTACTTTAATAAAAGAAACATTTGAAAATACAGATTCTAAATAATCTTGTTTAAGAATTTTACGTGTGTTATCAAGAATTTTATTAAAAGATGAAATTGTACAGATAATTTTCAGACACACTGGAATTTCTAAAAAACTTGTCAAAACTTGGTATCAGAAAAAAACTTAATGAGATTCTCTGTAAAATGGGACAACACTGGAATTTCTACACTTCATGGTTGACTTTTAATAACAGCCAAAACTTGTACAGATAATTCTCGGACACCCTGTGTGTATATATATATATATATAATATCATACACCACTGGAGTTCAGTGAATGAAATCTCCAAGAGGGTATGATAATGTACTCCTGGATCGAAGGACCGTCTCAGTGTCTGATCCCACCGTGACCACAGAGCACGCCGAATTATTTCGTTTGAGTTACTTTGTAGATGATTCTTCGGATGCCAAAGAAACACGTCGGTAGTTATTCTTTTAATTAGTAATCAAGTGAATTATCAGTCAATTATAAAGAAAGCAAATTTGTCTTCACAAAATGTTAGTATGAATAATTCTTCAAACTTTAATGAGTACAGTAATAATTTAATCTTTAGTTCTAAGATAATTAAATATACGTTAAATATTGGTTGAGCTTACTGCCTAACCTACAGTCAGGCTCCAAGCCCGAATTTCCGTGTACACGACCATAAAACCAGTTTCCTAGCGAATTGAATTTCCCTCTTCAGTCCGGAGATCCCTTCAAAGACTTAACCTTGTCCGTTCTGAATCTATTTTTCTAAGCTTCGGGTTCCTCCTTTTATACGGGAGAGTCAATGTTCTCATGCGTCAGAAGCACGAGAAAGTCCGCGTGAGACGCAGAAGCGAACAAGGTTCTCAAGGTTTGAGCCAGAAACGTCATCCTGTATCCTATTAGGGTGTGTCAATTTTGGAGGTGAAAATTAATTTTTGCCAATTCCTTCACTGAGGAGTTTTAAAAATATGTTTTTGAATGTGAAGAATTCAAATCTGCTATTATTTTTGTGATTGCTCAACACTTAACTTGGTAAATCTACGTTTGATTAAAAAGCACATAAATTGCTCTCGGAAAACAATATTTATTAATTTTAGCTTCTCAAAATGTCAGGTAATGCTATAAAAATTTTAGTTTCTCTGCATAAAACATATCCTTGTAATCATAAAACATATCCTTGTAATCATAAAACATAACCTTGTAATCATAAAACAACATTAGAAAGTAATGACATCAGTAAAAAAAAATATTTAAACAACAAGTTTCATCAAGTCTTGCTTTGATTCGTTCTTGGACATCAGCCGCCGACTTGCTTCTTGGCCTCTGATATAGCCCTCACGTTTCTCATGTGTATACACCCTGCCTGCTGCCTCTGTGACTTGTTTCACACACCTCTCTATTGACTGAGCATGACAGGGCCACTGTGGAACTTGCATAGGCTTGTCAAAGAACTTCTTTACTTCCGCTGTAGTCAGTTTACATGTCAAAGGAGGTTCAAATACCCCGTCAGACCAGTCTGTCAGCTCCAACACGGAAGAAGCACTGAGGTTGATGGAAGGTGTCTTCCTGGGACGTACAGAAAGATCTCCAAGTGTGTCATCATCTCCACCCCTCATGTCAACAATCTTTTGGACACCAGCTCTCCTCTCCTCACTGTCATCTGAGCACAAGAGTGTCTGGATTATCATTTCGCTGAATGCATACCATGCTGAGCGCTTGATGGTTGGCAAAACAGCATCCACTACAGCCTCCTTTTGCAGCCTAACTAGCCGCAGCTGAAACAAGATGTGGCGTGGGCCTTCCACCCAAGAGTGTTTTATTTTGATGTTGAACCAACAGGGGTAGTACACACCAACAATGTATTCCACTATCAGTCTTAAGTTGTTGAGGGTTTTGCCTTTAAGGCCATGTTTTGAAACCCATATGCGACAAAGCCTGTTTGCTGTTGTCAACCACCTTGAATGGCTCACTGGACCAATTTCAAGAAGGGCCAGATCTGTGGGAAGTTCTCCTGTCCTTATGGCCTGTGTGATCCTATACCTGTACGCTTGATCAGTAGAGAGATCCTTTACGACATTGTCACTCAGTGAAGTAAGAGGCTCTCCAATTGAGAGTTTGGTGAATGAAGGATCAATTTCAAGTTCGGTTGCAGTGTCTAGCATCTTGCCAATGTTACCTGTCCACTTGTTGTTAGACAAGGTCTTCCCATCCAGTGCTGTGATCAAGTGTCGCAGGGGTAACTCGTTAGTGTGGAGGGCACAAACCAACCAGATCAGCTTACGGCAAAGCTTGACCTCTACCCAATGCATGGAACCACCCTCCCAGCCAGTTAACATTTGTAGAATCACCTCCAATGGCCTGCAGGCTTTTATCAATGCCCTTCTTCTTCATGAAATCTACAAGATTATCAGCAATAACTTCAGCAGGTTTTTTTCTCGTTGAGCCTTTCTCAGGAGTGAAGTGGTAGAGATATCTTCCACCTGGCTCACTGCACACAGAATAATGCTCTTCTTTGATGATGCTGGGGAACTGACGATCTGAATTGTCTGCTTTCAGCATAATTTTAGTTGTATCTTGACGGCCGTCAAAGAAGATGCAGTCAATTTCACCCTTCTTACAAAGATCATCAAATTCCTGATCCAGGGATCTCATAACTTTTTCTTGGGCCCTCTTGACTTTATTGTGATCAACTACAAGTCTCTTGTCTTCTTCAGTGATCAAGCCAGCATCCATAAAGGCAGCAGTGGTGATGGCAGCTGTGGCACGCAGGTCAACACCATATCTGATGCTATGCATAGCAACATTAGGTATTTCTAATGTGTTGTACTCTGGCTTTTTATTGGAAGTTGAAGACGTGCTTGGTATTTCTAATGTCACTTCATAACTTCCATCCTTTCCATCTTGAGCATCAGCTATTTGTTCTTCATTTTCATCATCAGAGAAAATTATTTCATTTGATGGCATTGAAACATCCTGCTTACTTGTCTGCTTATATTCAGCAAGCCTTCTTCTTTCGTCTTCTTGCCGCTTCTGCTTTTTGACTTGTCTGTTGTGCCCAGGTTGATCTGGAAAGCCAATCTGATGTGGTCCAATAGAACCAGACTTGTCTCTCTGACCTTTAATGAAAGCAAGTTCCTTCACAGGGATCTTCATCTCCCTAGGGCATGTACAGTTAATGTGAGTTTTGTTTTTGCAACCAGCATCTGCAAGGCAGCCAAATTCAGAGCAGAGGACAATTTTACACTTGCAACTGAGGATGTCAAAAAGCTTGTCAAGTTTTGCAATGAAAGCCTCTTTGACATGTAGCTTTCCTCTCCCAAGAGATATGTTTTTGGCCTGCTCCCAGCTCTCTTAGATCTTGTTTAAGATTGTGACTCGTGAATTTACAACGGGGGGCTACAAAAGAACTGTTTGCTCGTTCCCACTTTTCAAGCACTTTAGGGTAAATGTCCTTTGCAAGACTGGCTGCTGGGTAGTTTCTCACATCCTCACCACTTTGTTCTCTTAGCAGTAGCCCATATTTCAGAACGTCTCGCAGAGTTGGGAGTTCAGAGGGCAACAACTCTCTACCAGTTCCAATTAGGTTGCTCATATGTGTGAATGTCCCCAGTCTTGTCCTCCTTTTAGAAGCCATTGTAGGTCAATTCCCACTGGTTAGGATGGTAGCACTGACGGACAAGTAATCTTCAGCACACTGATGAATATGTTTCAACCTGTGAAATAAGCAAAAACAGCAGTGCATTATATATACAGCATATATAATTATTAATATAATAATTATTATATAATTCCGCAAAAAAGTAAAAAAAAGTCACTATTTTTATGTAGCTTCTTACCAAGCAAAACTAAATTATATTAAATTAACAAAAATATCTTTAGAATTCCTAAGTCATGCTGCAACTTTTTAGCACCCCTCATATTTGGAATTTGAAAGTTGAAAAATTCGACACACCCTAGTATCCTATTCAGAGGCCTTAGCTCGATTGAGGTCACCCAATTCTTCCCCATGCATCAGAGGCACGGGAAGGTACACGTGAGACGCATGAATAATGAACAATCGAGGTTTTCACGTGCTGATTGTTCCTTGGCGGGTCGCCATGTATAATATATATATATATATATATATATATATATATATATATATATATATATATATATATATATGCCCGGTTATGTCAACTGAATGCCCGGAAAGGTCAACTGAATGCCCGATTAGATTAATTGAATGCCTGGGTAAGTTAAATAAATGCCCGGTTAGGTTAACTGTACGCCCTTGACGATTGGTTAGGTTAAGTCGTGATATTTTCGTTAGTTTTAACAAAAATATCACGACTTAACCTAACCAATCGTCAAGAGCGTACAGTTGACCTAACCGGGCATTCAATTAACCCAACCGGGCATTCAATAATTTTACCGTAGATTTCGATATAAATATATATATATATATATATATATATATATATATATATATATATATATATATATATGACCTCGTAGGCCGACACCACGTAGCCTATGTTCTTACATATATATATATATATATATACAGTATATATATATGTGTATATATATATATGTGTATATATATATATATATATATGCTAGAGCTCCGCCCATTTCATATCACTATCTTTTATGACGTGTCTATGATGTCACCATCTTTCAATCAATCCGGAATACAGGGGCCTCCAGCGGCCTCAGATGACCTCGGAGGCCGACGACACATAGCCTATGTTCTTCCCCTGCCTCAGTTACCTATATTCCCCAAGTCTCATCCAAATCTGGCCAGTGGTTTTGCCAGCCATAAGAAACAGAAAGAAAGTTCGCAGGCACTTCGACCGTCACAAATATTAGTATACATAAAATGAAACATTTGTAATAAATATTTTGTCTGACGTAGAAATTTGATGTACGAGTAATATTACATAGAAATATGTAATGAGAAAGTGCTTTTGACTACTAGGCGTATGCTTTTGAAGTGAGATAGAGAACCTAGCCTTAGACTTCAATGCCTTTTTGGTGTTACTTAGAGTATAAAAGGTTAGTGAAATCCAAGGATTGGGTAGTTCCACTTTATAGGTTAACTGTCAAGGAGCTTCTTCGACCATATGGGTTATTTAGCTTCTTCATTCGTCGACTTTGAGTTTCGGTTGCTAAGGGGCTCAGATTTAGCCTTTAACTCTATTTCCGAGTTTATAACTTATTTCAGAGGTTTCCCTGTTTATTAAGTAAATCAATGTTCTGTGATTAACTTATACAAAAATTGACTCATATGACCTCTACACTGAGTGATCAAACCTAGTGCCACTACCAAATCTTATATAAAAAATAACCGTGTCTGTCATTTGTTTTTGAAATTGCAAATAAAACTTTTTATTTTTTGAATAATCAGCGTTAGCTAGCCACCGAGAAATTAACAAAAACAGAAATATATATATATATATATATATATATATATATATATATACACAGTGGTGTAGTGCTGTGGGAACGCGTGGGAACGCGTGGGAACGGCGTTCCCTTACTTTTTTTGGTAGACGGAACGGCGTTCCCTCACTATTTCAAATAAATCCGAACTTACAAATCTCTAACGTCATGAAATTTTAATTCCCACCCCTAGAAGAAATATGAGAAAGAATCATTAACTGTTTCATTTCTTTTAGCTTCGACTGAGGCAATGCTAGCCTATAAAGATCTGGTGAAACAGTCACCATGGCGTACCAGTTGTTAACTTTTTTTAGTTAAATCATTCCAGTTGTTAGCTATTTTTATTGATCGTACTGGATGTCGTATATCTAATGACACTGGAAATACTGCATCTTCAACCTTGGAATATATCCTAATATCCAGTGCATATGACCTCAAAATATCCCTGAAATTGGTCAGATTTCAAAAGATTTCCCGGGGGGCTTACAGTGCTCCCGGACCCGCAGCTGTATGGGCTCGCCGCGCTCGCCATTGTCTCCCCCGCATCTGAGTAACACTTTCAAAATGCGTTCCCTCACTTCTTTATTTAGCACTACACCACTGTGTGTAAATAAAACTTTTTATTTTTTGAATAATCAGTGTTAGCCAGCCACCGAGAAATTAACAAAAACAGAAATATATATATATATATATATATATATATATATATATATATATATATATATATATATGTATGTATGTGTATATATATATATATATGGGAATGAACTCAGATTGGTTCCTGAGGTTTTTTATGATACACACAGATCGTGCATGGAACAAGGAACTCTTCTAGGATAATTAAATCCACTATAGTCCGAATAAGTAATGGTAATGGTAAAAAATCAAATACCGTCACAAAACGAGGCCGAAAACACACAGGCGACAAAGAGTGTAAAGACAACACACAGCATAAGAGCAACGAAGGACACAAACACAACTAGCACAAATAGCACAAATAGGACAAGACAAGAGGGCAGTCAAGTAAACGAAGTAAAACTGTCCCCCAACAAGGAGCAAAAAACAAAAGCCAAGAGTAAATATGGGGAAGGAATTATATGCAGGTATTATATAAAAGATAATTGCAGATTTAAAAGAGGACAATGTGTATATATGAACATCCCCCAATATGCAATTTCTTCTATAATAATGGTCATTGTAAATTTGGAGACGGATGTAAATTCTATCACCCGGACATTTGCAGGACTTACGCAAAATATGGAACCTGCAAATTCGGGAAAAAATGCTACTATCAACATCTCCCGACGGACTCAACGAACAAAGGAAAAAGTTTAAATGACAATAGGAATAAAAATAACAATAGGAACAACAATAGGAACACAAAAAGCGAACAAGAAAACTTTTTCAACATCGCAGACACCTTACGGATGCTAAATGTCATCCACATGCAGTTGACACAGCTGGAAACCCCCGAGCCAAATCGCTACCGGGCAAGAAGCTACCAATACAAGTAGGCGGAAACGGATCTCTTTCGGAGGATCATAGGGCAACGAATCAAGCGATATCGAAGGAAAACGAACTTGAAATGCACAAGGGGCAACGAAAAACAGAGAACATAAAAATTGTCCTGGCTAATATTCAAGGAATAAGACCAAACCAATCACTCAATAAGGTTTCGTACCTGAAAGGATTTATGGACGAAACAAGGGCGGACATCGCATGCCTCACAGAAACTCATCTTAAAGATTGCCAAGGAAATTGTGAAAACTGCGAACATTGTATTGATAAGAAAGAGATAAATATAGAGGGCTTCAACTTACTAAGAGCGGATAGAACGACGAGACGGAAAGGTGGATGTGCTATATATGTTCAGGAAGGTCATATGACAGAGACGATAATAAGTAAATCAAACAGCTATGTGGAACTCCTAGCAGTGAAAATAGAAAAACTAAACTTGATAGTAATAGTCATCTATAGACCTCCAAGCACCCCAACCGAAAAATTCTCGGAGGCCATTGATGACATCAGAAAGCTAATAAAGGCCATAAACCCTCCATCCCCCAATATAATGATCTGCGGAGACTTTAACTTCCCATTTATAAAATACAAAAAGGTGGATAGGAATATATATAATTCACCAGGACAAGGGGGGGCACAAGAGAAGACCAGGAGCAAGCAAAAATGTTGATGGCTCTCACAAATGAGTTTATGCTGACACAGGAGATAACAGAAAATACCAGAAAAAATAACTGCCTGAATCTGGCATTCACGAATAACACGAACTTGATTGCTGATATAAAAATAACCCCAACCATTATCTCAGACCACAACTTAATCGAGATATCAACAAATATGACGCAGCATTAGAAGACAATACACATATTGGGAAAGAAGTAAATTCGGGGCCTTTAACTTAAACTCGAAGACTATAAATTGGGAAGCAATCAGATCGCACATGGCCCAAATAGAATGGAGAACAATTTTCGAGAATAAAACAACTTAAGAAATGCTAACAACCTTGGAGGAAAAAACGCTGAGAATTTTAGAAAAATATGCTCCGAAATCACAGCCAAAAGGAAAGAGGAGCTGGCTAGAGGCAAAAGAGAAGACTATTCCGCAAAAGAAAGAGAGTGGAGGCGAAGTTAGGAAACTGCGGAGATAATGACAGGAAACAATAAAAGAAAAACTGGAGGGTATCGATAGGGAAATACAAGCCCTGATTAAGGACCATACAGAGAGGGAAGAGGAAAAGGCGGTAGAAGCAATAAAGGAAAATCCAAAATACTCTATAGCTATGCAAAAAGGAAAACAAAAACACGCGCCGCTATTGGGCCCTTAAGGACGGGAAATAATGAACTAACCGACGATCAAAAGAAATATCTGATACATTGAGAGCTCAATATGAATCAGTTTTCAGTACCCCAAAAAGTGACAAAGCGATACCTGACATAAATGCATTCTTTGAAGAGGAATTGCAAGGAGAGTATATAACAGACTTTGATTTTACACCAGAAGATGTAGCGAGAGCTATAGGACAAATGAAACACATTCAGCTGCAGGTCCGGACAATTGGAACGCATTATTGATTAAAAACTGTAAAAATGAAATAGCTACACCTTTATACTGGATATGGAGAAGATCCCTAGACACTGGGGAAATACCGAGCATCTTGAAAAGAGCAAACATTGTCCCTATATATAAAGGAGGGGACAG
>JAJOZX010002152.1:650000-698673 GCA_023014485.1 Bathynomus jamesi
CAACATAAGCAAAGGTCTTTTTCAACTCGATCCTGTTGTTTTGAATTCCTTCAAAACAGATTTAGATAAGAAGGGTAGAACGCTAAATCTTTGGTAAACTTGTATGCTACTTTATTAACTTTTAATTTTCATTTTATTTTTACATACATCGAAACTTAACCATAAAAAAGGCAGTGTGTTAAAACCCGGGCAGATTTCCAGTATAAATTTGTATTTTTATAATTCATTTGATCTTGTGCTAAAAATCGATATTTTTTCCTTACAAATCTGTATGCCTCTCTGATAATCCTTTAATTTTTAATTTTTATTTTTACTTCTCCGTTTATTGCATATATATGTATATGTAGGTATATGTGTATATATGTATATATATATATATATATATATATATATATATATATATATGTATATATATATATATATATATTATGTGTGTGTGTGTGTGTGTGTATATTATTTATTTTTCTTTTTTTTCTTTCTGTAACCTATATATAGGCTGTATCTCTTGTATGTACTTCAGTGTTCCTGAGGATGTCATTAGACGAAAGCGCTTGAGCACCATTTTGTGTTTCCTTTCCTTCGTGGTTTTATTCATCATATATATATATATATATATATATATATAATGTTATAATGTTATAATGTTTCAGACCAACAAAGACCCTAGGATCCACTCATGGCTGGTCTACCTAACTGTGTTCGTAATTGTGTATTGTGCATGTCCTCCGTGGTGGCGGAGGGGACCTACAATTTTACGTGGGTTCTGAACCACAAAGAACATAAGAACATATGAAATTTTTATAGTGGGCACACTAGGGGCCACTTCAGCCCATCGAGGGTGGCTCCACTATGCAAAAACCGCCTGTACATTGGCAACAACCAATTTTTACAAAACCAAACAATCATCAATTTAAAACTAATTAATTATCAATCCAAAACTAAAGATAGAATCTCTGGATCCAGAGGATCAAGTCACAACAGACTACTATCCACAAATATGCCACACTCCACATCCATTTACAACCGACATGCAAATATATCAGATCCAAACAATCCAGTCAACTTCACTCCGGTATCCATCAATACCAGTACCCTGCCAACCAAAAACAAGTCACGGTCCACATCAATTGCGGACCAAGTCACAATCTACAACCACACACATCACAATACATACACTTAGGAGGAAAAGTGTAGGTGTGGCTGCAAAGACTGTACAGCAATGTAGAAATGTGTGTGCACCCATTTTGGGTCTCCCATTTAAAGATGTTTGTGGGGCAAGCGAAGATCATGAGTTTTTCAATACCTCACAGTACTATTGGGGGCACCGCTCGGCAGAGGAATCTCTTTAAATGGGGTGTGTAAGGACAGAGAGTATCCCCTAACGCAAGACGCTGCCTCCCTATATCTCACAACACTTGTAAAACTATGCTTTCCCAAACCTGCTCCACATCCCGGCCCAAACAGTTTCATACCATGACCTCTAGTCTGGCTACCGTGATCCTTAATAAAAAGAGAATCAAAATCTATCTTATCAAACCCTTAATTTTACTACCTTAAACTATACCCAATCTATCAACATATGCGTCTAATCGATTTTTAAACATGTTTATAGACGTGCTACAGGTTACTTCTACCGGCAAACTATTCCAGCTATTTACTATTCTATGCGTAAAAAAGTTTTTGGCAACTGCTGTCTCGAACCTTCTACTTGTCAACTTACACCCGTTATTTCTAGTCCTATTATATTGAGATATTTCGAAAAAGCTATCTCTATCTACGTTATCGAACCCATTCATAATTTTCAAAACCTGGATTAGATCACCCCTTAGCCTCCTAGTCTCGAGTGTAGCCAATTTTAACTCTTTAAGACTATCCTCGTACGACTTTGACCTAAGCGACGGAATCATCTTAGTTACTCGTCTTTAAACTCTTTCGATTTTGTCTATATCTTTGCGCATATGCGGATTCCAAAATTGGATCGCGTACTCCAAATGGGGTCTAACTAATGATTTATAAAGAGGAACTATAATATCGCGCGATTTGTACTCAAAATTCCGAGCTATAAAACCTGACACTTTGTTCGCTTTATTGACCGCTGCTGTACTTTGTTTCGCTACTTTTAAATCACCAGTGACTATAACTCCTAAATCTTTTTCCTGCTCTACGCTTATCAACTCTTTCCCTGACATACTATACGCAAAATTACCGTTACGCGAACCTATATGTAAAATTTTGCACTTATCAACGTTAAATCTCATTTGCCATGTGACTGACCAATCAACGATTTTATTCAGATCATTCTTGATTTTACCTTATCTTCGTCATTAATCGCCCTACCACCCAGCTTCGTGTAATCCGAAAACTTTGAAACTGTACTGACTAGGCCGACATCTAAATGTTAATATGTATAAGAAAAAGCAAGGGGCCCAATACAGAACCCTGAGCAACGCCACTCGCTACATTAGCCCAACACGACTCCGCTCCATCAACGACCACCCTCTGTTTCCTACCTCGCAACCACTCTTCCATCCAATTTATTACTACACCCCTGATTCCATGAGCCTTAGTTTTCTCAATGAATCTTTTGTGCGGTACGGTGTCAAACGCTTTTTGAAAATCTAAATACACTACATCAACCGCCCGATGCCTATCATAAACGTCAACCACGCTTTGAAAAAATTCTAGAAGATTAGTTGAAACCGTGCTGCGTATTTCTAAGTTATGCAATTCTAAGTGTTCGACTATACGATCCCTAATTATTGATTCCAGTAGCTTACCTACAACAGACGTTAAACTGATTGGCCTATAATTTCCCGCCACACCTTTATCGCCTTTCTTAAAGATAGGTGTTACGTTTGCTAACTTGAAATTATCTGGTACGCACCCCTCAGAAATAGACGCATTAAAAATCTTTGTTAGCGGCACCACAATGCTATCTTTTAATTCTTTTATTGGTATGGGATATATGGAATCCGGCCCCGGTGATTTACGTGTTTTCATTTATCAATATAGCGCATTACCTCCTCCTCACTAACCACAATATTATCCAAAATATTACCATTATCAAAGTGTATTATGTCTATGACCGTAGGGATATTCGTTACATCTTCTATAGTAAAAACTGACGTAAAGAATTCGTTTAGCAAGGTAGCCATTTCCTTGTTTTCAGAAACTAGATCTCCGTTAACATTTTCCAACTGCCCCAAGACACTTTTTACTGGATTTCTATTGTTGACGTATTGAAAGAATCGCTTGGGGTTTTCTTTACCGTCACGAGCTATGGAGATTTCAAATTCGCGCTTGGACTTTTTTATTACACTTTTCGCTTCACGCCTTAGAGATATGTAATTGTTTCGTAACCACAAATTGTCTTTATCGCACTTATATAGCCTATAAGCCCTATCCCTACTCTTTATAATGTCTCCTACTCTAAAAGTAAACCACAAGGGCTTGTTATTTACTTTCGCACGCTTAATTTTGTACGGTACACATTCCTCATTTATAGTCCTGAATACTGTTTCAAACGATTCCCACATTAGTTTTGCGTTGGAGTTCCCCATTACGTTTTCCCAATATATATATGTTACACTCAGGGAACCATCCTCAGTTGTTGTATCATATATATATATATATATATATATATATATATATATATATATATATAATTATGGTAATACCTATTCCTTAATTTGTCCTGCATCAAAAAAGTGGTGAATAATGTGAATAATCCCCACTACTTTAATTTGAAGGTGGTATGGCACTCCTTAAGACACAGCAGGTAATTATTATAATCTAAGTAGTTGACATGTAAGGTACTCTTAACTTACTGAGGTACCCTTAACTTACTGAGACTTATAAGACGTGCCTTCGAATCAAGACATACGAGTCATAATAAGGGTTTGCTGTGTCTAAACGAACACCATGACGCCTTCTGAGCAAGGTAAAGGATAATTCAGTCTTTCTTTAATGCAGGACAAAATCTCCGCCAAATTATACCATAATAATAACCCATTACGCCAAGTACGTACGCTATGGCGTAATGGGTTAAGACAATAGGGGATGGACTCAAAAATATTTAAGATATTATATTTCGATAAATATTTTTAAATATTATTTTAGAAAATAACATTCCATAAATATTATCCAAGATAAATATTATTTTTATATTTTATTTTAGATAAATATTACTTCTTAATATTATTCTAGACAAAAATTATTTCTAACTACTATTCCAGATAAAAAAAAATCTAAATATTACCTTTCCTTCGTGGTTTTATTCATCATATATATATATATATATATATATATATATATATATATATATATATATATATATGAGGATTGAGGATTTGAGGGGACAAAAAAATGTCACTTACTCCCTCTCCATATTTCCTATTCGTTATTTTGCAAGCGAACTGAATATAAAAGCGTTGCAATAGAAAGCCTAAAAAAGTGTATTGGACAACTCACCCGCGTAAACAAGTTACGTTATCGTACATCTGCCTCCTAATTGAGATATAAAAAATGTCCGAAAAAGATAAATTTTAGAACAAATGGTTTCTGCGCCTTTTTTTTTTTTCTTTCACCTTATTGATCCAGGCGGGACGATAGTAAGTGTTACTGATTACTTTAAATTCAAAGCTAAATTGCCACTATATCAGTTATATTATTCAAAGAGTAATTTTAATTATTAGATTCGGTTTGTTATCACTGATACGCTACGCAACAAAAGTGCTCATGTCCGGCTACAGTCGCCATATAAGTGGAGCTAGAAAGCGGAAATTGCAACAAGGAGAGGAATCAGTAAAAAAAATTACCGAGAACTGACAAATTCTTCGGAAAGAGACTGAAGGAACAACAAGAACAAGATCAACATGAAGATATTGAGTTAGAAACAGTAGGAGAACCATCAGGAGAATAAAGTGCAAATCTAAGCGAGGAAGAAGGGGAGAGAAAGGAACCCGAAATTGTATCTGAAGATCCTGACTGTGGCCGAAACCTTTAACGCAAAAACAAAGCGCAGTTGACTTTCTGCTCAAAAGGGATTCCGCTTTTTGCCAGTCCACATTTTTATGGAAAAAGGTCAAACGGCGAGTTGTACCATTTGTTGTCTCTGATATACACAGCTCTATTGAAAAATGTCTTTATACTAAAAGACTATAAGTGGGTTCAAGGAGGCATATTTTTTAATTAGTATTGAAAACAACCAATTCCATTCAATATTTTATAATATTAAAGGGACCCAGAATTCTGGTTGGCGTAAGGCCCCTTGGTTAAAGTGACCAGGTTTTTTGAAGTTAAAAACAGGACATTCTGAAGCCCTCCACTAAGGGGTTCAGTGGGGGTGTCCCCCTGCCGCGGTTGAGGAAATTTTGAAATTGCAATACTCAAAAGTGTATATATATATATATATATATATATATATATATATATATATATATATATATATATATATATACACAATACTAACAATAAAAATCAAATAAGAGACAATAACGAAACAGAGTCAAATTACCACTTTTCCACCACTGTAAACTGACAACTTTCGTCTTGTATTACGTAATGCTTGAAAACAACATTAATTAGCAAATTTGCTGAATAACCATAACACTACGAAATTATATATTTTTTCAGCAACTCCTCATGTAATCACCCTTTAACTCCAAAAGTGAGGGAGTCCTGAGATACTCCGATGTCAATAACCATTCATAAAATAGCTTATTGGTAGTAATTTTAATAAAGCGGGATATTTTTGCTCAATATCTCCAAAAGCGGGACAATTTCGGGACACCATACATCAGCGGGACACACTTCTCCAAAGCGGGACTGTCCCGCCGAAAATCGGGACTCTGGTCGCCTTACTCTTGGTAGTTTAATCCGACCATGTTCGAGGCAGACATTGTTGGTCGCCAGGAGAGTTAGTAGAAACTCTCGGTATCACAAGCGTGGCCTACAACGGAAGCCATACGAATAAATCAAACAATCAAGGCTAGACTTTTGAGAACAATTTCCAACGAAGATCAGAGAGGATCCAAGCCAAAGCCTGCATATATCTAGTCAGTCCATAGTGACATGAACTCATGTAATTCTTTTATATAAAAGAGTGTGAAGGAAAATTTTAAGCCCAAGGGAGTCTAACACTGACATTTACACTAGCTCATGAAACACATACTGTCGATTTTAAAGCAAATTTACAAAGTTTTATTCAATGGCTTTAGATGCCAAGCTAAAAATCTTATGTTAAATGTGTTAAAAATCTGCTGGTTTTTCTGGCTCTCAGGAAAGTGTATGAAATTTTATAGAAGTATGAAATGGCTGGGTATAAGTTGGCTTTGACCTTTGCACTTTGGAGCAGTTAACATTTTTCAGAGTCAGACGAAGCCACATTTCATTCCGCCGTCAATGTAACCATCACAACTGTTGTATTTGTGGAAGTGAAAAAAATCAAATCTTACCTGTAACTAGTCAATCCAGACAAACATTACACGACATAAATAAATTCGTACAAAATATTTGGAAAACAAATTTTTAAACCAGTGAGAGCTTTACATTTTCTTTAAGCTGACGAGTCACTTAGATCTTAAATTATAGCTCCACAAATGTTGACTTACTGGCTTCTGACGCAGAATTTTAAAATTGATGATTGCGTACTTTTGTGAATTTATTGACTAACTGGCCTTTCTCGATTTCACGAAATTGGAGGAAATTGTGTACGAGGTGTAGAGTGACTAAGTTAATATGTAGATTTTTACCAAATGAGCTTTGGCGTCATCAGGGAGACTCTTCTAGGGTTGCTGTGTCTACGTCTGCCTCACGAAAACCACAGGTTGTCACTCACTTTTTATTCTCTTTTGAGGAGGCGATCGTAAATGGAGAATGCTGGCAAAACTTTCCTATTGCTTGTCAGTGCACGCTTGTATTACAACGTGCAAGTTATTTTATACAAAATAATTTTACCGAAAATTTCAAGCCAGCGAGATCATGACAGTTACTTTACTCTCACGAGGCACTTCGATTTCAAATGCACTCTCACCAGGCACGTATCCAGGATTTGCTCAAGGGCGGGGGTCGAAGGGAACGTTGTAGGTTATACCTACGTTTCATCATTCAACTATACTACTACAATGTAACATGCTTAATATCACGTCTTTGGTGTAGGATGAAATGATAATGAACGTCTTTTGCATTAGTGCTTTTTAGCATGTTAACATGTTATATTATATATTTGAAAACTTGCGTATGTCATTGTTTTTCCACCGATGTAACAACAATTGATTATTAGAAAAACGTGATAATAAGCAGTTTCGTTAGTGATATTAAGCAAGGCATTTTCCATGTGTTGAATATCAGTCGTACGTGGTTTATCAAATATAGTAATAACCAAGTTATGATCCAAAGCTATGTGATATAAACGGGTTACACTGTGTACGTTTTCAAATAGTTCATGCTAGCTCAATACGATCAAAGGACAGGTAGACATACAGATTTATTGCAATTGGGACTAATTTTTATTAAATTTGACAGCGAAATCAATATTTATAAGTTACGTAATCTAATGGCCTGGCAAGTTTATATACAGGGAAATGATTACACACTCCAGATATACATACTCAATTGCTCAAGTGTATACAGTCAGGTAGACACAAAACTAGCCCATAAGAGAGTATTAGATCATTTGACCAATAAATCAACAGCCAAAGTAGAACCGGGAGTTGTGACGTTACGGACACACTTTTTGATCACAAAACTAGGGCAGCGATTGTTGTGCGATAATTTCTTTGATTTCTAGTGTTATTCCAGCATCATGTTCAATCGTCCCGCTTTTTTACGAGCAAATCTGTCCAAAACTTTGTCTGCATCGCTTAAACGCAAATTGTCTGATTCTAATGTTAACATAGAGTTGAGTTTAAGAAATACTGTATTTACATATCATAAGAATACACATTCATTAATACAATCCCTGAAACTCTACTCTCTGGAAAGAAGACGCGAGCGGTACACAATAATATACATATGGAAACTACACAAGGGTTTTGTCCTTAACCTTAAAAACGAAATAGAAACACACTGGAATGGAAGAAGAGGCAGATTTTGTACTGTCCCAGCTGCGGTGGGACAAGGGGCCATGAAAACGAGGATGGAAAATACCGTTGAAATACGAGACCCAAAACTTTTTAATGTCGTACCCAAACAACTGAGAAACCTTCAACATACCAACCTGAATAATTTTAAGAACCAGCTGGACAGGGTCCTGCGCAAAGTCCCTGACCACCCATGCTTGGCTGGCTATGAGGGCAGGAGGAGATCAGAGAGCAATTCCCTCCTCCACCAAATCCCGCAAATGAGGCGGGATACTGCAGAGGGGTCGACCGCAGGTCGATCCTGAACCGTCGTTCAAACCCTTATAAAGTATAAGGAAGTAAATATACGTTTTCGAGAGAAATAGTGACTTTGATGCGCTCTTTAATTTTCTGAACAAATTAACTGTTAAATTAGAAAAAAATTCCCTAAAACTAACCTTGAAAATTCATTGATTGTTTATGCAGATGCTCCAATTATATTTTTCTTTATGGGAAAAACAGATACAAATAAGGAGAGGGAACATGAACTTGGTATAAGAAAATGTCAGGAAAATATTCTCCACTTTTCACTGATAAGAGAAATTTTAACCATGAATTTAATTAAGGTAAAGCAAATCTGCTATTTAAATCTAAGCGTAATTTTAAGAGAAAATTTTGATCTTTATTTATAAGTAATCCACCAATTTTCACTTTATCTTCAAGCAAAGGGAAAAACGGACTGAGTCACTAAGCGTCATTCACTGATAAGGCGAACAAACCGATTTGAACTTTGGCAATTCTGCCGTAGGAACATGTCTACATATCTCCTACTTTTCTTGGCTTTCTCGTTCAGGTCTTCTAGAATCGACTGAGGAGAGAATCTTAGTATTTAGGGCCGAAACATTTCGACACTTTCATTTTCATTAATAGAGAATTGATTTTCCTTGTATGAATCCTGTTCTTTCCATTTATAACTACGTCCCTTTGCCTATATATATATATATATATAGAGGATGATGATGATGTTCTGTCTGGATGTTCTATATTCCATTATACACGCCTAAACGGCTAGGGTAATATGCACAACATTTACTATATAAAGGGTGATCCAGAGAAATGGGACCCAAAAGAAACCCCTGTAACTCTTAAAGTATAAGTCCTTTTATAAAATCATACGCATCATTCGAAAGAGGATAGTTACAAGTTTGTACAGGATTGTATAGGTTTTGACAAGACAATAAAAGACAAGATAAGATACAAAACAAAATAAAAGTGTTAGTTAAAACTAACCCTTCAAGATGACTGCATGGACTGTGGAACAGCTGCGTTTCATAACTGAGCAATATTATGAGCATGGAAGAAGTGTAGTTTCAGCTCAAAGATCTTTCAAGACAAATTTTCAGATGTCAAAATCACCTTCTAAGAGCTGAAACTACACTTCTTCCATGCTCATAATATTGCTCAGTTATGAAACGCAGCTGTTCCACAGTCCATGCAGTCATCTTGAAGGGTTAGTTTTAACTAACACTTTTATTTTGTTTTGTATCTTGTCTTGTATTGTCAAAACCTATACAATCCTGCACAAACTTGTAACTATCCTCTTTCGAATGATGCGTATGATTTTATAAAAGGACTTATACTTTAAGAGTTACAGGGGTTTCTTTTGGGTCCCATTTCTCTGGATCACCCTTTACATTAACGAAAAACAAGGGAAAGTTTAAGTAACACACTCACCCCTCCCAGTCCTCCCCTAGGTTGTGTTTCGGGGATTTTTCTGCGCATTTGCATCCCAGAGGCAAGACTGGGGGAATAGCATCTAAAAACTAAAAAATATAGATATTTTAAATGTTTTATTTTTATCATTTTATGAACCTCACAGACAATGAAATCAAAATATGTCCATATACAATATACTGTACTGCAAGGTCACAAAGATTGGCCTTGTTCAAATACAACTCATTCAAACAAATACAAAACAAAAATTGCGATCTATTTTCAATTTATATATTATTATTTCATTTTATTTACATATATATATATTAACCCCTCCGTCTATGGCCCTGGGTTGGTTCGAAGTCGACGGGGGTTCTGGTTAGGAGGCAGCAACGGATCTGTTACTTGCAGTAGTTTCTTCTATACTACTCTCCGAGTTCTTCTTCAGTGGCTCGGACGATTCTGAGAGGTTTATTAAATTCTTTGAGGTTTCTCCCCGATTCTTCTTGTAACTTATCGGGAGATTCTAATGACTAAGTTTTCTGAAGAGAGCACGGCTCGAAGGAGAAGATAAAGACTTTTTCTTACTGTGTTTTACTCCTAAACTGTTATAGGTAATGCTCAGCCTCGTAGTTGGAATCAGAACAAACATGGAAGAAATTGGTGGGGTTTATATATCCCGATTCTACTAACATCATCATGATTAAATGTTGAAGAGGCTGCATTATTTTTGCACAATATTTGAAAATAAAGTAAATCTTTTAGCTGTGTTAAGGTTTAAACGAATAAACAAGATATTTGAAGATGAAGCCATATTTTTATCTTAAATTGCATATTTTCAGATCTGATGTTTTCATGATCTGCCAAGTTAACTAAAAGTGGAAATTGAACTATGCATCTTTACACTAAAATATGCATATGAGTAAAAATTAAAGGTTTAAGATTTACAATTAAATGCTTAGGCAAGACATGACTTCATCTTTTATAACGAAGAAAGAATGTATACAAAACATGACATGGCAAAAGTTACTCAGGATTCATTATTAAGCTAAATCTAAAAAAATGATTATGAGATTTTAAAAAACAACAGGTCATCAATTATTTGGCAAAGTAGAAAGCACATCAAAATTTATTCCAACGGAAAAATAATAATAAAAAAAATAACAACAGTATCGCCGATTCTACATTCCTTATGGCGTCATAATGTCGGGTCGGACATTGAGTACATTGTAATTTTGGTCTACTGTAACTATGATTATAATTACCAATTCATTTATTATCGTTAACTACAATTCCATTAAAGTACATTGACTACGTCATTTAGTACATTACATCATTAAGTACAGTTTCATTAAAGTACATTACATTATATTAAATTAAAGTATTACAGTTAATTATAATTAAACAGTTACTATAACTTTGTTTTGTTACAGTGTTTCATATTAATAGACAATTAAGATGTTAGAAATATAATACAAAGTATATGGGCACATACGGTATGGATGAATATGGTTGAATAATAATATTTATACTACATAACATATAAATAATGACTTCTATAGAGTGTACAGTTTTTATTATGATGTTAAAGAATTTTCATACATTGAATACTAGATATAATGAAGGGAAATTAATGACCGGAAAATGTGACGTCATAGTTATTGAATTTGTACGTATAGTACAAATCATTATTAGGAAGATTTACAAGAACGAATTAGAGACAAAGAGTGGGTATTAATGACTACGAAGTACAACTACGGGGTCCAATCCTGTTATGCAATGTGTATGCATAATCTAGGGACGAGGTTGAGATGCAAGACAATTCATAATTAATTATAATAACTTCTATAACAAATGGAAAATGGATACGACTAAACCATAGATATGGTAGATCGTAGGGTTGTGACACGAACAAAAATAGGAAGCTACAAGTAAAATTATTATCCAAACTCGCGTTAAGCGATTTTGGTTCTTATGTAAAAATGAATATTGATTATTCATTGTGCAATTTTTACATTGCTCTCCCCTTTAAAATATGTATACAATAATATAATAGGGTACAATTAATACAATACAAATGAGAAAATAACGTCCTAACTAATTCAAGTTAGATGACGAATTTTTCTTTACATTACAAGTTTTATACAGAACGAGTTTGGGTAGTTGAGTACAATGCAGAGTATCAACTCTTTAAAATGACACTTGCTTACAAAATATAAAAAAATCAAAGATTAATACTTTAATTTAGACAAACAGAATGAAAGGATTAATACATTAATTTGGACAAACAATTAAGTTAGACAAAGAATGATATTGTTAAATTTTTAGCAAAAATTTTATTTTTCTGTGGGGAAAATTACATTCATAATGAATAGGTAAAAGGGAAAAATATAAATTTTAAAGTTCATGGATTTTTCAAGGTTACCATGATAATACAATTCATAAACTAATTTTTTATTGACTATTGTAGGTAAAAAATCGAATTATGTAATGGATGATGTATAGACCTGTGGTCTAGTGTGTATTTTTGTGTACTAGGTACAAAGTGTGTATCTTACAATTTCGAGGGACAGATTAGCCGATAGGATTGTTCAAGTAACTGAATAAATGCATGAGCAAGATATATTAGAAAGCAAAAATGATTAAGATTAAATTACATAGTTAGCACTTACGCGCAATGAAATAGTTTATTGTGATATCCAATGATTTTAGCATAAGGTTTGTATATATAGTATATATAGTGTGCATACATGCATTTTTATTGACTGTTGTAGGTACAAATCGAATTACGTAGTGGATGATGTATAGACCTGTGGTCAAATGTGTATTTATGTTTATTGGGTACAGATTGTAGTGGTTGGTGATACGTTCAAAAGGAGAAAGGGGATTTATAGTTGAATAGTTGAAATTATACGTCAGTGTGCAGATGTATCTATAAATATTGGTAAGAAGCATCTGTAGATGAGTGAGTCGGTACAATAGTATGTAGAATATGAGAGTAATTTGTTCATCCCGTGAAGAACTAGATCATTAGGGGTCATTGGTGATTAAGATTATATATATATATATATATATATATATATATATATACTTTAAGGAACAGATAAAATAACTTAATAAATGCATGAGCGAGAATTTATATATAGTAAGCAATAATTATGATGTATTATGATGATGATGTTTGCATACGAGTTTTAATGCAAAAGTGACTGGAGGGACGGAACGTAAATGAATTCGAATATGTGTCAAAAGTAATAAAATTCAATTAGGATTATAGATTTTACATAATTAATTAGTTACACGTATAAGGTAATTAAAAAAACGAACTTAGAGGACCTTACAATTAATGAAAGTAAATCTCACGGTTTTAAAATTAAATTTTGAAGATGGAATTAAATTCGACTAGTAACATTCCTAGCTATATATGAACTATATAACCATTAACATTAACCAGAAGTATCGGTACGATAATTGAATTAAAAAAAAATTAAGAATACAAATTAAAAATATAAATCAATTATGCATTTTAATGAGCTAAACATAATTTTATAATACTCTTAAAAAAAAAGTAAATCGAACCTTAGATGAGTTTCGGCCAAGAATAAAAAAGTTATTGAAATGGAAGGAAAGCATTTCGAACAATCTTTTCTTTTAATAATTTCAGGTAAATTTTATATTAAAAATTATTTTTATATAATAAAAAAATACATAAAAAAGGTTTAATAATTTTTGCATGTTAAGTAGAAAAATCATACTCTTTCGTAAAATGTTGATAGAATTTGAAATGTTTGATATTTTAGTCTGAAATTGACAATTACGTTTTTTTTTTTTTTTTTTTTAAAGAAGAGATTGCTTGTCACATTACTTAGAACAAAAAATTAAGAGAGTTGAAACAAAACGGAGGGACGGTATGTTCCTCAGCATAGCAATTTAAAAGGAGTCATTGGGACAAGATCGATTAATTAATTATTACACAACTATTATTATCACGTATACATTACAATGATTATCAAAGTCATTACAAACAATTGTAAAAACTGTTTTGGTTACAAACAATAAAATGTCATTTTACCTATATATTTATATACGCAACAATGGCATGAAAAAGAAAAGACAAATCGGTCCATTTCCTTCTTACAACAAAACAAAGAAAGGTTAACTAAAGACGCAACCCGTCAATTCAGGTTGAATTAAATTCTTAGATTACATTTCCTTCAATTAAATTCTCTTAACTTACAAAGAAAAAGTTGAATTCAATTGACTGCATTGAAATGACTTTGTCTGACTTCAAATAAAACTGTCTGACTTCAAATAAAACTGTCTGACTTCAAATAAAACTGTCTGACTTCAAATAAAACTGTCTGACTTGAACTCTTTCAAGTATTCTTGAAACTGACTTGAACTCTTATCAAGTATTCTTGAAACTGACTTGAACTCTTATCAAGTATTCTTGAAACTGACTTGAACTCTTATCAAGTATTCTGAAACTAACTTGAACTCTTATCAAGTATTCTGAAACTAACTTGAACTCTTATCAAGTATTCTGAAACTAACTTGAACTCTTATCAAGTATTCTGAAACTAACTTGAACTCTTATCAAGTATTCTGAAACTAACTTGAACTCTTATCAAGTATTCTGAAACTAACTTGAACTCTTATCAAGTATTCTGAAACTAACTTGAACTCTTATCAAGTATTCTGAAACTAACTTGAAACTGTTTTCAAGTATCTCTATAACTCTATAAACTCTATAAACTCTCTGTAAACTCTCTCTTTCTTAATTTGCAAGTCAATTTAATTCAATAATTTGAAAAAATTTGCAAACAAAAATATAAAATGTAAACAACATTTCATTCTAATGTACGCGAAGGTACATAAAATAAAATTATTCTATACTGAATATAATAGTGACAATTAACTCTGTGACAATTAACTCTGTGACAATAAACTTCTGTGAAAATTAGTTTCACTAAAAAAAAAATGTATCACTGGTGTCTGAAGTGTTCACTGTGTTTTGTGTTAATTCTGGCTCCATACTAAATATTAACTGTTAATAATACTGACTTTTCAAATGTTTTAGAGATTATTTAAAAAGAGTTTTGTACTTAACAAGATTCCTACGGCGAAATCCTTAGAGACGTGTCCTGAAGACGTGTCTTGCTGGCTACTTCTTCTTGGATGAAAACTAGGCGTGGAAAACTTGGAGTCGTGACACACCGGTTCAAGGGTGGATGTTATGAACTAGAAGTCGTGACACGCCGGTCAACTGGGTGTTGGTTCTGGTTCCAGGGTCTGGAAGACTGGAAGAATCCAGGAGTCGTGAAGATCCTGGCAGGGTCGCAGACTGTTAACCCCTCCGTCTATGGCCCTGGGTTGGTTCGAAGTCGACGGGGGTTCTGGTTAGGAGGCAGCAACGGACCTGATACTTGCAGTAGTTTCTTCTATACTACTCTCCGAGTTCTTCTTTAGTGGCTCGGAGGATTCTGAGAGGCTTATTAAATTCTTTGAGGTTTCTCCCCGATTCTTCTTGTTAAACATCTTCTTGTTAAACATCTTCTTGTTAAACATCTTCTGGTTAAACATCTTCTTGTTAAACATCTTAAAATCTGTTAAGATCCTGGTAAAGGGTCTCCAGTTTGTTAGAATCCTCTTCTTAAAATAATCTTCTTAAAATTCTTCTTGAAATATTCTTCTTGAAATATTCTTCTTGAAATATTCTTCTTTAAAATATTCTTCTTTAAAATATTCTTCTAAAAATAATTCTTCTTAAAAAAATTCTTCTTCTTAAGATAATTCTTCTTCTTAAAATAATAATTCTTCTTAAGATAATTCTTCTTAAAATAATTCTTCTTCTTGAATTATTTCTTCTAAAATTCATTCTTCTTAAAATGATTCTGGTTAAAATCATTCGTCTTAAAACTATTCTTCTGAAAATCATCTTGATAGTAGGGTCGCCAATTTTTGTTTATCCTGGCAGGGTCGCCAGACTGTTAACCCCTCCGTCTATGGCCCTGGGTTGGTTCGAAGTCGACGGGGGTTCTGGTTAGGAGGCAGCAACGGATCTGTTACTTGCAGTAGTTTCTTCTATACTACTCTCCGAGTTCTTCTTCAGTGGCTCGGAGATTCTGAGAGGCTTATTAAATTCTTTGAGGTTTCTCCCCGATTCTTCTTGTAACTTATCGGGAGATTCTAATGACTAAGTTTTCTGAAGAGAGCACGGCTCGAAGAAGAAGATAAAGACTTTTTCTTACTGTGTTTTACTCCTAAACTGTTATAGGTAATGCTCAGCCTCGTAGTTGGAATCAGAACAAACATGGAAGAAATTGGTGGGGTTTATATATCCCGATTCTACTAACATCATCATGATTAAATGTTGAAGAGGCTGCATTATTTTTGCACAATATTTGAAAATAAAGTAAATCTTTTAGCTGTGTTAAGGTTTAAACGAATAAACAAGATATTTGAAGATGAAGCCATATTTTTATCTTAAATTGCATATTTTCAGATCTGATGTTTCATGATCTGCCAAGTTAACTAAAAGTGGAAATTGAACTATGCATCTTTACACTAAAATATGCATATGAGTAAAAATTAAAGGTTTAAGATTTACAATTAAATGCTTAGGCAAGACATGACTTCATCTTTTATAACGAAGAAAGAATGTATACAAAACATGACATGGCAAAAGTTACTCAGGATTCATTATTAAGCTAAATCTAAAAAAATGATTATGAGATTTTAAAAAACAACAGGTCATCAATTATTTGGCAAAGTAGAAAGCACATCAAAATTTATTCCAACGGAAAAATAATAATAAAAAAATAACAACAGTATCGCCGATTCTACATTCCTTATGGCGACATAATGTCGGGTCGGACATTGAGTACATTGTAATTTTGGTCTACTGTAACTATGATTATAATTACCAATCGTTAACTACAATTCCATTAAAGTACATTGACTACGTCATTTAGTACATTACATCATTAAGTACAGTTTCATTAAAGTACATTACATTATATTAAATTAAAGTATTACAGTTAATTATAATTAAACAGTTACTATAACTTTGTTTTGTTACAGTGTTTCATATTAATACAGGGTGGGCCGTAAGTTTCCATACATAGGAAAATTTAAACGTTTGTTTTTATGTTTCAGATACCCTAAGAATATGCGTTTGACGAAAGAGCAACGAATTGAAATCATACTGATGGCTGGGTCGGGAAGCAGTCGCATGGTTGCAATGAACTTTAACAGAAAACATGGAACGAACATCACACACGACACTGTGGCAAAACTTATTAACAAGTTTCAGAAAACTGGAAATGTTGCAGATCAACCGCGAAGTGGTCCAAGACGTACAGCCACCGATGAAGACACAACAGCTACGATACTTACAGCGCTTACACGGAGTCCCAGAAAAAGTACACGACGGTTGTCTGCAGAAAGTGGTGTCAGCAGATCGAGTATCAGGCGCATTTTGAAAGCAAACAAATGGCATCCATACAAATTGCATATGGCACAGCATTTGAGTGAAGACGACCCGGATAGACGGATGGAATTCTGTGAATGGGCATTAACCAAAGTGAACGAGGATGCAAACTTTTCAACTAAGATCTTGTTTACTGATGAAGCAAATTTTTGCGTCAATGGAGAGGTTAATCGGCAAAACATACGTTATTGGAGTAATGCTAACCCTAACTGGCTGAGTCCGACGAAGATGCAAGGTGCCGGTAAAGTGATGGTGTGGGCCGGGATATGGGGTGACAGAATTATTGGACCAATTTTTGTCAGTGGAAATCTTAATGCCGAAAGGTATCTTAACATGTTGCAAGAAGAGATTTTCCCATCCCTGCTAAACGAGGAAGGTAACTTCCCAGTTTACTTCCAGCAAGATGGAGCTCCACCTCATTATGGTCTTCACGTGCGTCGGTATTTGGATCAGCAGTTTCCGGATGCTTGGATTGGTCGGCGTGGTCCTGTGGAGTGGCCTCCCAGATCCCTAGATCTCACCCCCCTTGATTTCTATCTTTGGGGGCACTTGAAGGCCATGGTGTATCAGGAAAAGATACGAGACATAAATCATCTAAAGGAACGTATCACCAACGCCATTACAAGCATAACGTCAACTGTGCTAATGCGTGTTCATCAACAGTGGGGAACACGTATTGAAATGTGTTTTCAAAACAATGGCAACCATGTAGAGCATATTATATAAATAAAAATGGTTGTCCATAAAAAAATGTTTATTTTTCCTATGTATGGAAACTTACGGCCCACCCTGTAGACAATTAAGGTGTTAGAAATATAATACAAAGTATATGGGCACATACGGTATGGATGAATATGGTTGAATAATAATATTTATACTACATAACATATAAATAATGACTTCTATAGAGTGTACAGTTTTTATTATGATGTTAAAGAATTTTCATACATTGAATACTAGAGATATAATGAAGGGAAATTAATGACCGGAAAATGTGACGTCATAGTTATTGAATTTGTACGTATAGTACAAATCATTATTAGGAAGATTTACAAGAACGAATTAGAGACAAAGAGTGGGTATTAATGACTACGAAGTACAACTACGGGGTCCAATCCTGTTATATGCAATGTGTATGCATAATCTAGGGACGAGGTTGAGATGCAAGACAATTCATAATTAATTATAATAACTTCTATAACAAATGGAAAATGGATACGACTAAACCATAGATATGGTAGATCGTAGGGTTGTGACACGAACAAAAATAGGAAGCTACAAGTAAAATTATTATCCAAACTCGCGTTAAGCGATTTTGGTTCTTATGTAAAAATGAATATTGATTATTCATTGTGCAATTTTTACATTGCTCTCCCCTTTAAAATATGTATACAATAATATAATAGGGTACAATTAATACAATACAAATGAGAAAATAACGTCCTAACTAATTCAAGTTAGATGACGAATTTTTCTTTACATTACAAGTTTTATACAGAACGAGTTTGGGTAGTTGAGTACAATGCAGAGTATCAACTCTTTAAAATGACACTTGCTTACAAAATATAAAAAATTCAAAGATTAATACTTTAATTTAGACAAACAGAATAAAAGGATTAATACATTAATTTGGACAAACAATTAAGTTAGACAAAGAATGATATTGTTAAATTTTTAGCAAAAATTTTATTTTTCTGTGGGGAAAATTACATTCATAATGAATAGGTAAAAGGGAAAAATATAAATTTTAAAGTTCATGGATTTTTCAAGGTTACCATGATAATACAATTCATAAACTAATTTTTTATTGACTATTGTAGGTAAAAAATCGAATTATGTAATGGATGATGTATAGACCTGTGGTCTAGTGTGTATTTTTGTGTACTAGGTACAAAGTGTGTATCTTACAATTTCGAGGGACAGATTAGCCGATAGGATTGTTCAAGTAACTGAATAAATGCATGAGCAAGATATATTAGAAAGCAAAAATGATTAAGATTAAATTACATAGTTAGCACTTACGCGCAATGAAATAGTTTATTGTGATATCCAATGATTTTAGCATAAGGTTTGTATATATAGTATATATAGTGTGCATACATGCATTTTTATTGACTGTTGTAGGTACAAATCGAATTACGTAGTGGATGATGTATAGACCTGTGGTCAAATGTGTATTTATGTTTATTGGGTACAGATTGTAGTGGTTGGTGATACGTTCAAAAGGAGAAAGGGGATTTATAGTTGAATAGTTGAAATTATACGTCAGTGTGCAGATGTATCTATAAATATTGGTAAGAAGCATCTGTAGATGAGTGAGTCGGTACAATAGTATGTAGAATATGAGAGTAATTTGTTCATCCCGTGAAGAACTAGATCATTAGGGGTCATTGGTGGATTATATATATATATATATATATATATATATATATATATATATATATATATATATATACTTTAAGGAACAGATAAAATAACTTAATAAATGCATGAGCGAGAATTTATATATAGTAAGCAATAATTATGATGTATTATGATGATGATGTTTGCATACGAGTTTTAATGCAAAAGTGACTGGAAGGACGGAACGTAAATGAATTCGAATATGTGTCAAAAGTAATAAAATTCAATTAGGATTATAGATTTTACATAATTAATTAGTTACACGTATAAGGTAATTAAAAAAACGAACTTAGAGGACCTTACAATTAATGAAAGTAAATCTCACGGTTTTAAAATTAAATTTTGAAGATGGAATTAAATTCGACTAGTAACATTCCTAGCTATATATGAACTATATAACCATTAACATTAACCAGAAGTATCGGTACGATAATTGAATTAAAAAAAAATTAAGAATACAAATTAAAAATATAAATCAATTATGCATTTTAATGAGCTAAACATAATTTTATAATACTCTTAAAAATAAAAGTAAATCGAACCTTAGATGAGTTTCGGCCAAGAATAAAAAAGTTATTGAAATGGAAGGAAAGCATTTCGAACAATCTTTTCTTTTAATAATTTCAGGTAAATTTTACATTAAAAATTATTTTTATATAATAAAAATAATAAAAAAGGTTTAATAATTTTTGCATGTTAAGTAGAAAAATCATACTCTTTCGTAAAATGTTGATAGAATTTGAAATGTTTGATATTTTAGTCTGAAATTGACAATTACGTTTTTTTTTTTTTTTTTTTTAAAGAAGAGAGATTGCTTGTCACATTACTTAGAACAAAAAATTAAAAGAGTTGAAACAAAACGGAGGGACGGTATGTTCCTCAGCATAGCAATTTAAAAGGAGTCATTGGGACAAGATCGATTAATTAATTATTACACAACTATTATTATCACGTATACATTACAATGATTATCAAAGTCATTACAAACAATTGTAAAAACTGTTTTGGTTACAAACAATAAAATGTCATTTTACCTATATATTTATATACGCAACAATGGCATGAAAAAGAAAAGACAAATCGGTCCATTTCCTTCTTACAACAAAACAAAGAAAGGTTAACTAAAGACGCAACCCGGTCAATTCAGGTTGAATTAAATTCTTAGATTACATTTCCTTCAATTAAATTCTCTTAACTTACAAAGAAAAAGTTGAATTCAATTGACTGCATTGAAATGACTTTGTCTGACTTCAAATAAAACTGTCTGACTTCAAATAAAACTGTCTGACTTCAAATAAACTGTCTGACTTCAAATAAAACTGTCTGACTTGAACTCTTATCAAGTATTCTTGAAACTGACTTGAACTCTTATCAAGTATTCTTGAAACTGACTTGAACTCTTATCAAGTATTCTTGAAACTGACTTGAACTCTTATCAAGTATTCTGAAACTAACTTGAACTCTTATCAAGTATTCTGAAACTAACTTGAACTCTTATCAAGTATTCTGAAACTAACTTGAACTCTTATCAAGTATTCTGAAACTAACTTGAACTCTTATCAAGTATTCTGAAACTAACTTGAACTCTTATCAAGTATTCTGAAACTAACTTGAACTCTTATCAAGTATTCTGAAACTAACTTGAACTCTTATCAAGTATTCTGAAACTAACTTGAAACTGTTTTCAAGTATCTCTATAACTCTATAAACTCTATAAACTCTCTGTAAACTCTCTCTTTCTTAATTTGCAAGTCAATTTAATTCAATAATTTGAAAAAATTTGCAAACAAAAATATAAAATGTAAACAACATTTCATTCTAATGTACGCGAAGGTACATAAAATAAAATTATTCTATACTGAATATAATAGTGACAATTAACTCTGTGACAATTAACTCTCTGACAATAAACTTCTGTGAAAATTAGTTTCACTAAAAAAAAATGTATCACTGGTGTCTGAAGTGTTCACTGTGTTTTGTGTTAATTCTGGCTCCATACTAAATATTAACTGTTAATAATACTGACTTTTCAAATGTTTTAGAGATTATTTAAAAAAGAGTTTTGTACTTAACAAGATTCCTACGGCGAAATCCTTAGAGACGTGTCCTGAAGACGTGTCTTGCTGGCTACTTCTTCTTGGATGAAAACTAGGCGTGGAAAACTTGGAGTCGTGACACACCGGTTCAAGGGTGGATGTTATGAACTAGAAGTCGTGACACGCCGGTCAACTGGGTGTTGGTTCTGGTTCCAGGGTCTGGAAGACTGGAAGAATCCAGGAGTCGTGAAGATCCTGGCAGGGTCGCCAGACTGTTAACCCCTCCGTCTATGGCCCTGGGTTGGTTCGAAGTCGACGGGGGTTCTGGTTAGGAGGCAGCAACGGACCTGATACTTGCAGTAGTTTCTTCTATACTACTCTCCGAGTTCTTCTTTAGTGGCTCGGAGGATTCTGAGAGGCTTATTAAATTCTTTGAGGTTTCTCCCCGATTCTTCTTGTTAAACATCTTCTTGTTAAACATCTTCTTGTTAAACATCTTCTGGTTAAACATCTTCTTGTTAAACATCTTCTTAAAATCTGTTAAGATCCTGGTAAAGGGTCTCCAGTTTGTTAGAATCCTCTTCTTAAAATAATCTTCTTAAAATATTCTTCTTGAAATATTCTTCTTGAAATATTCTTCTTGAAATATTCTTCTTTAAAATATTCTTCTTTAAAATATTCTTCTAAAAATAATTCTTCTTAAAAAAATTCTTCTTCTTAAGATAATTCTTCTTCTTAAAATAATAATTCTTCTTAAGATAATTCTTCTTAAAATAATTCTTCTTCTTGAATTATTTCTTCTAAAATTCATTCTTCTTAAAATGATTCTGGTTAAAATCATTCGTCTTAAAACTATTCTTCTGAAAATCATCTTGATAGTAGGGTCGCCAATTTTTGTTTATCCTGGCAGGGTCGCCAGACTGTTAACCCCTCCGTCTATGGCCCTGGGTTGGTTCGAAGTCGACGGGGGTTCTGGTTAGGAGGCAGCAACGGATCTGTTACTTGCAGTAGTTTCTTCTATACTACTCTCCGAGTTCTTCTTCAGTGGCTCGGAGGATTCTGAGAGGCTTATTAAATTCTTTGAGGTTTCTCCCCGATTCTTCTTGTAACTTATCGGGAGATTCTAATGACTAAGTTTTCTGAAGAGAGCACGGCTCGAAGAAGAAGATAAAGACTTTTTCTTACTGTGTTTTACTCCTAAACTGTTATAGGTAATGCTCAGCCTCGTAGTTGGAATCAGAACAAACATGGAAGAAATTGGTGGGGTTTATATATCCCGATTCTACTAACATCATCATGATTAAATGTTGAAGAGGCTGCATTATTTTTGCACAATATTTGAAAATAAAGTAAATCTTTTAGCTGTGTTAAGGTTTAAACGAATAAACAAGATATTTGAAGATGAAGCCATATTTTTATCTTAAATTGCATATTTTCAGATCTGATGTTATCATGATCTGCCAAGTTAACTAAAAGTGGAAATTGAACTATGCATCTTTACACTAAAATATGCATATGAGTAAAAATTAAAGGTTTAAGATTTACAATTAAATGCTTAGGCAAGACATGACTTCATCTTTTATAACGAAGAAAGAATGTATACAAAACATGACATGGCAAAAGTTACTCAGGATTCATTATTAAGCTAAATCTAAAAAAATGATTATGAGATTTTAAAAAACAACAGGTCATCAATTATTTGGCAAAGTAGAAAGCACATCAAAATTTATTCCAACGGAAAAATAATAATAAAAAAAATAACAACAGTATCGCCGATTCTACATTCCTTATGGCGACATAATGTCGGGTCGGACATTGAGTACATTGTAATTTTGGTCTACTGTAACTATGATTATAATTACCAATTCATTTATTATCGTTAACTACAATTCCATTAAAGTACATTGACTACGTCATTTAGTACATTACATCATTAAGTACAGTTTCATTAAAGTACATTACATTATATTAAATTAAAGTATTACAGTTAATTATAATTAAACAGTTACTATAACTTTGTTTTGTTACACTGTTTCATATTAATAGACAATTAAGATGTTAGAAATATAATACAAAGTATATGGGCACATACGGTATGGATGAATATGGTTGAATAATAATATTTATACTACATAACATATAAATAATGACTTCTATAGAGTGTACAGTTTTTATTATGATGTTAAAGAATTTTCATACATTGAATACTAGAGATATAATGAAGGGAAATTAATGACCGGAAAATGTGACGTCATAGTTATTGAATTTGTACGTATAGTACAAATCATTATTAGGAAGATTTACAAGAACGAATTAGAGACAAAGAGTGGGTATTAATGACTACGAAGTACAACTACGGGGTCCAATCCTGTTATATGCAATGTGTATGCATAATCTAGGGACGAGGTTGAGATGCAAGACAATTCATAATTAATTATAATAACTTCTATAACAAATGGAAAATGGATACGACTAAACCATAGATATGGTAGATCGTAGGGTTGTGACACGAACAAAAATAGGAAGCTACAAGTAAAATTATTATCCAAACTCGCGTTAAGCGATTTTGGTTCTTATGTAAAAATGAATATTGATTATTCATTGTGCAATTTTTACATTGCTCTCCCCTTTAAAATATGTATACAATAATATAATAGGGTACAATTAATACAATACAAATGAGAAAATAACGTCCTAACTAATTCAAGTTAGATGACGAATTTTTCTTTACATTACAAGTTTCATACAGAACGAGTTTGGGTAGTTGAGTACAATGCAGAGTATCAACTCTTTAAAATGAAACTTGCTTACAAAATATAAAAAATTCAAAGATTAATACTTTAATTTAGACAAACAGAATAAAAGGATTAATACATTAATTTTGGACAAACAATTAAGTTAGACAAAGAATGATATTGTTAAATTTTTAGCAAAAATTTTATTTTTCTGTGGGGAAAATTACATTCATAATGAATAGGTAAAAGGGAAAAATATAAATTTTAAAGTTCATGGATTTTTCAAGGTTACCATGATAATACAATTCATAAACTAATTTTTTATTGACTATTGTAGGTAAAAAATCGAATTATGTAATGGATGATGTATAGACCTGTGGTCTAGTGTGTATTTTTGTGTACTAGGTACAAAGTGTGTATCTTACAATTTCGAGGGACAGATTAGCCGATAGGATTGTTCAAGTAACTGAATAAATGCATGAGCAAGATATATTAGAAAGCAAAAATGATTAAGATTAAATTACATAGTTAGCACTTACGCGCAATGAAATAGTTTATTGTGATATCCAATGATTTAGCATAAGGTTTGTATATATATATATAGTGTGCATACATGCATTTTTATTGACTGTTGTAGGTACAAATCGAATTACGTAGTGGATGATGTATAGACCTGTGGTCAAATGTGTATTTATGTTTATTGGGTACAGATTGTAGTGGTTGGTGATACGTTCAAAAGGAGAAAGGGGATTTATAGTTGAATAGTTGAAATTATACGTCAGTGTGCAGATGTATCTATAAATATTGGTAAGAAGCATCTGTAGATGAGTGAGTCGGTACAATAGTATGTAAGAATATGAGAGTAATTTGTTCATCCCGTGAAGAACTAGATCATTAGGGGTCATTGGTGGATTATATATATATATATATATATATATATATATATATATATATATATAATATATACTATATACTTTAAGGAACAGATAAAATAACTTAATAAATGCATGAGCGAGAATTTATATATAGTAAGCAATAATTGATGTATTATGATGATGATGTTTGCATACGAGTTTTAATGCAAAAGTGACTGGAGGGACGGAACGTAAATGAATTCGAATATGTGTCAAAAGTAATAAAATTCAATTAGGATTATAGATTTTACATAATTAATCAGTTACACGTATAAGGTAATTAAAAAAACGAACTTAGAGGACCTTACAATTAATGAAAGTAAATCTCACGGTTTTAAAATTAAATTTTGAAGATGGAATTAAATTCGACTAGTAACATTCCTAGCTATATATGAACTATATAACCATTAACATTAACCAGAAGTATCGGTACGATAATTGAATTAAAAAAAAATTAAGAATACAAATTAAAAATATAAATCAATTATGCATTTTAATGAGCTAACATAATTTTATAATACTCTTAAAAATAAAAGTAAATCGAACCTTAGATGAGTTTCGGCCAAGAATAAAAAAGTTATTGAAATGGAAGGAAAGCATTTCGAACAATCTTTTCTTTTAATAATTTCAGGTAAATTTTACATTAAAAATTATTTTTATATAATAAAAAAAATAAAAAAGGTTTATAATTTTTGCATGTTAAGTAGAAAAATCATACTCTTTCGTAAAATGTTGATAGAATTTGAAATGTTTGATATTTTAGTCTGAAATTGACAATTACGTTTTTTTTTTTTTTTTTTTTAAAGAAGAGAGATTGCTTGTCACATTACTTAGAACAAAAAATTAAAAGAGTTGAACAAAACGGAGGGACGGTATGTTCCTCAGCATAGCAATTTAAAAGGAGTCATTGGGACAAGATCGATTAATTAATTATTACACACTATTATTATCACGTATACATTACAATGATTATCAAATCATACAAACAATTGTAAAAACTGTTTTGGTTACAAACAATAAAATGTCATTTTACCTATATATTTATATACGCAACAATGGCATGAAAAAGAAAAGACAAATCGGTCCATTTCCTTCTTACAACAAAACAAGAAAGGTTAACTAAAGACGCAACCCTGGTCAATTCAGGTTGAATTAAATTCTTAGATTACATTTCCTTCATTAAATTCTCTTAACTTACAAAGAAAAAGTTGAATTCAATTGACTGCATTGAAATGACTTTGTCTGACTTCAAATAAAACTGTCTGACTTCAAATAAAATGTCTGACTTCAATAAAACTGTCTGACTTCAATAAAACTGTCTGACTTCAAATAAAACTGTCTGACTTGAACTCTTATCAAGTATTCTTGAAACTGACTTGAACTCTTATCAAGTATTCTTGAAACTGACTTGAACTCTTATCAAGTATTCTTGAAACTGACTTGAACTCTTATCAAGTATTCTGAAACTAACTTGAACTCTTATCAAGTATTCTGAAACTAACTTGAACTCTTATCAAGTATTCTGAAACTAACTGAACTCTTATCAAGTATTCTGAAACTAACTTGAACTCTTATCAGTATTCTGAAACTAACTTGAACTCTTATCAAGTATTCTGAAACTAACTTGAACTCTTATACAAGTATTCTGAAACTAACTTGAACTCTTATCAAGTATTCTGAAACTAAACTTGAAACTGTTTTCAAGTATCTCTATAACTCTATAACTCTATAAACTCTCTGTAAACTCTCTCTTTCTTCTTAATTTGCAAGTCAATTTAATTCAATAATTTGAAAAAATTTGCAAACAAAAATATAAAATGTAAACACATTTCATTCTAATGTACGCGAAGGTACATAAAATAAATTATTCTATACTGAATATAATAGTGACAATTAACTCTGTGACAATTAACTCTCTGACAATAAACTTCTGTGAAAATTAGTTTCACTAAAAAAAAAATGTATCACTGGTGTCTGAAGTGTTCACTGTGTTTTGTGTTAATTCTGGCTCCATACTAAATATTAACTGTTAATAATACTGACTTTTCAAATGTTTTAGAGATTATTTAAAAAAGAGTTTTGTACTTAACAAGATTCCTACGGCGAAATCCTTAGAGACGTGTCCTGAAGACGTGTCTTGCTGGCTACTTCTTCTTGGATGAAAACTAGGCGTGGAAAACTTGGAGTCGTGACACACCGGTTCAAGGGTGGATGTTATGAACTAGAAGTCGTGACACGCCGGTCAACTGGGTGTTGGTTCTGGTTCCAGGGTCTGGAAGACTGGAAGAATCCAGGAGTCGTGAAGATCCTGGCAGGGTCGCCAGACTGTTAACCCCTCCGTCTATGGCCCTGGGTTGGTTCGAAGTCGACGGGGGTTCTGGTTAGGAGGCAGCAACGGACCTGATACTTGCAGTAGTTTCTTCTATACTACTCTCCGAGTTCTTCTTTAGTGGCTCGGAGGATTCTGAGAGGCTTATTAAATTCTTTGAGGTTTCTCCCCGATTCTTCTTGTTAAACATCTTCTTGTTAAACATCTTCTTGTTAAACATCTTCTGGTTAAACATCTTCTTGTTAAACATCTTCTTAAAATCTGTTAAGATCCTGGTAAAGGGTCTCCAGTTTGTTAGAATCCTATTCTTAAAATAATCTTCTTAAAATATTCTTCTTGAAATATTCTTGAAATATTCTTCTTGAAATATTCTTCTTTAAAATATTCTTCTTTAAAATATTCTTCTAAAAATAATTCTTCTTAAAAAAATTCTTCTTCTTAAGATAATTCTTCTTCTTAAAATAATAATTCTTCTTAAGATAATTCTTCTTAAAATAATTCTTCTTCTTGAATTATTTCTTCTAAAATTCATTCTTCTTAAAATGATTCTGGTTAAAATCATTCGTCTTAAAACTATTCTTCTGAAAATCATCTTGATAGTAGGGTCGCCAATTTTTGTTTATCCTGGCAGGGTCGCCAGACTGTTAACCCCTCCGTCTATGGCCCTGGGTTGGTTCGAAGTCGACGGGGGTTCTGGTTAGGAGGCAGCAACGGATCTGTTACTTGCAGTAGTTTCTTCTATACTACTCTCCGAGTTCTTCTTCAGTGGCTCGGAGGATTCTGAGAGGCTTATTAAATTCTTTGAGGTTTCTCCCCGATTCTTCTTGTAACTTATCGGGAGATTCTAATGACTAAGTTTTCTGAAGAGAGCACGGCTCGAAGAAGAAGATAAAGACTTTTTCTTACTGTGTTTTACTCCTAAACTGTTATAGGTAATGCTCAGCCTCGTAGTTGGAATCAGAACAAACATGGAAGAAATTGGTGGGGTTTATATATCCCGATTCTACTAACATCATCATGATTAAATGTTGAAGAGGCTGCATTATTTTTGCACAATATTTGAAAATAAAGTAAATCTTTTAGCTGTGTTAAGGTTTAAACGAATAAACAAGATATTTGAAGATGAAGCCATATTTTTATCTTAAATTGCATATTTTCAGATCTGATGTTATCATGATCTGCCAAGTTAACTAAAAGTGGAAATTGAACTATGCATCTTTACACTAAAATATGCATATGAGTAAAAATTAAAGGTTTAAGATTTACAATTAAATGCTTAGGCAAGACATGACTTCATCTTTTATAACGAAGAAAGAATGTATACAAAACATGACATGGCAAAAGTTACTCAGGATTCATTATTAAGCTAAATCTAAAAAAATGATTATGAGATTTTAAAAAACAACAGGTCATCAATTATTTGGCAAAGTAGAAAGCACATCAAAATTTATTCCAACGGAAAAATAATAATAAAAAAAATAACAACAGTATCGCCGATTCTACATTCCTTATGGCGACATAATGTCGGGTCGGACATTGAGTACATTGTAATTTTGGTCTACTGTAACTATGATTATAATTACCAATTCATTTATTATCGTTAACTACAATTCCATTAAAGTACATTGACTACGTCATTTAGTACATTACATCATTAAGTACAGTTTCATTAAAGTACATTACATTATATTAAATTAAAGTATTACAGTTAATTATAATTAAACAGTTACTATAACTTTGTTTTGTTACACTGTTTCATATTAATAGACAATTAAGATGTTAGAAATATAATACAAAGTATATGGGCACATACGGTATGGATGAATATGGTTGAATAATAATATTTATACTACATAACATATAAATAATGACTTCTATAGAGTGTACAGTTTTTATTATGATGTTAAAGAATTTTCATACATTGAATACTAGAGATATAATGAAGGGAAATTAATGACCGGAAAATGTGACGTCATAGTTATTGAATTTGTACGTATAGTACAAATCATTATTAGGAAGATTTACAAGAACGAATTAGAGACAAAGAGTGGGTATTAATGACTACGAAGTACAACTACGGGGTCCAATCCTGTTATATGCAATGTGTATGCATAATCTAGGGACGAGGTTGAGATGCAAGACAATTCATAATTAATTATAATAACTTCTATAACAAATGGAAAATGGATACGACTAAACCATAGATATGGTAGATCGTAGGGTTGTGACACGAACAAAAATAGGAAGCTACAAGTAAAATTATTATCCAAACTCGCGTTAAGCGATTTTGGTTCTTATGTAAAAATGAATATTGATTATTCATTGTGCAATTTTTACATTGCTCTCCCCTTTAAAATATGTATACAATAATATAATAGGGTACAATTAATACAATACAAATGAGAAAATAACGTCCTAACTAATTCAAGTTAGATGACGAATTTTTCTTTACATTACAAGTTTTCATACAGAACGAGTTTGGGTAGTTGAGTACAATGCAGAGTATCAACTCTTTAAAATGACTTGCTTACAAAATATAAAAAATTCAAAGATTAATACTTTAATTTAGACAAACAGAATAAAAGGATTAATACATTAATTTGGACAAACAATTAAGTTAGACAAAGAATGATATTGTTAAATTTTTAGCAAAAATTTTATTTTTCTGTGGGGAAAATTACATTCATAATGAATAGGTAAAAGGGAAAAATATAAATTTTAAAGTTCATGGATTTTTCAAGGTTACCATGATAATACAATTCATAAACTAATTTTTTATTGACTATTGTAGGTAAAAAATCGAATTATGTAATGGATGATGTATAGACCTGTGGTCTAGTGTGTATTTTTGTGTACTAGGTACAAAGTGTGTATCTTACAATTTCGAGGGACAGATTAGCCGATAGGATTGTTCAAGTAACTGAATAAATGCATGAGCAAGATATATTAGAAAGCAAAAATGATTAAGATTAAATTACATAGTTAGCACTTACGCGCAATGAAATAGTTTATTGTGATATCCAATGATTTTAGCATAAGGTTTGTATATATAGTATATATAGTGTGCATACATGCATTTTTATTGACTGTTGTAGGTACAAATCGAATTACGTAGTGGATGATGTATAGACCTGTGGTCAAATGTGTATTTATGTTTATTGGGTACAGATTGTAGTGGTTGGTGATACGTTCAAAAGGAGAAAGGGGATTTATAGTTGAATAGTTGAAATTATACGTCAGTGTGCAGATGTATCTATAAATATTGGTAAGAAGCATCTGTAGATGAGTGAGTCGGTACAATAGTATGTAGAATATGAGAGTAATTTGTTCATCCCGTGAAGAACTAGATCATTAGGGGTCATTGGTGATTAAGATTATATATATATATATAATATATATATATATATATATACTTTAAGGAACAGATAAAATAACTTAATAAATGCATGAGCGAGAATTTATATATAGTAAGCAATAATTATGATGTATTATGATGATGATGTTTGCATACGAGTTTTAATGCAAAAGTGACTGGAGGGACGGAACGTAAATGAATTCGAATATGTGTCAAAAGTAATAAAATTCAATTAGGATTATAGATTTTACATAATTAATAGTTACACGTATAAGGTAATTAAAAAACGAACTTAGAGGACCTTACAATTAATGAAAGTAAATCTCACGGTTTTAAAATTAAATTTTGAAGATGGAATTAAATTCGACTAGTAACATTCCTAGCTATATATGAACTATATAACCATTAACATTAACCAGAAGTATCGGTACGATAATTGAATTAAAAAAAAATTAAGAATACAAATTAAAAATATAAATCAATTATGCATTTTAATGAGCTAAACATAATTTTATAATACTCTTAAAAAAAAAGTAAATCGAACCTTAGATGAGTTTCGGCCAAGAATAAAAAAGTTATTGAAATGGAAGGAAAGCATTTCGAACAATCTTTTCTTTTAATAATTTCAGGTAAATTTTACATTAAAAATTATTTTTATATAATAAAAAAATATAAAAAAGGTTTAATAATTTTTGCATGTTAAGTAGAAAAATCATACTCTTTCGTAAAATGTTGATAGAATTTGAAATGTTTGATATTTTAGTCTGAAATTGACAATTACGTTTTTTTTTTTTTTTTTTTAAAGAAGAGAGATTGCTTGTCACATTACTTAGAACAAAAAATTAAAAGAGTTGAAACAAAACGGAGGGACGGTATGTTCCTCAGCATAGCAATTTAAAAGGAGTCATTGGGACAAGATCGATTAATTAATTATTACACAACTATTATTATCACGTATACATTACAATGATTATCAAAGTCATTACAAACAATTGTAAAAACTGTTTTGGTTACAAACAATAAAATGTCATTTTACCTATATATTTATATACGCAACAATGGCATGAAAAAGAAAAGACAAATCGGTCCATTTCCTTCTTACAACAAAACAAAGAAAGGTTAACTAAAGACGCAACCCGGTCAATTCAGGTTGAATTAAATTCTTAGATTACATTTCCTTCAATTAAATTCTCTTAACTTACAAAGAAAAAGTTGAATTCAATTGACTGCATTGAAATGACTTTGTCTGACTTCAAATAAAACTGTCTGACTTCAAATAAAACTGTCTGACTTCAAATAAAACTGTCTGACTTCAAATAAAACTGTCTGACTTGAACTCTTATCAAGTATTCTTGAAACTGACTTGAACTCTTATCAAGTATTCTTGAAACTGACTTGAACTCTTATCAAGTATTCTGAAACTGACTTGAACTCTTATCAAGTATTCTGAAACTAACTTGAACTCTTATCAAGTATTCTGAAACTAACTTGAACTCTTATCAAGTATTCTGAAACTAACTTGAACTCTTATCAAGTATTCTGAAACTAACTTGAACTCTTATCAAGTATTCTGAAACTAACTTGAACTCTTATCAAGTATTCTGAAACTAACTTGAACTCTTATCAAGTATTCTGAAACTAACTTGAACTCTTATCAAGTATTCTGAAACTAACTTGAAACTGTTTTCAAGTATCTCTATAACTCTATAAACTCTATAAACTCTCTGTAAACTCTCTCTTTCTTAATTTGCAAGTCAATTTAATTCAATAATTTGAAAAAATTTGCAAACAAAAATATAAAATGTAAACAACATTTCATTCTAATGTACGCGAAGGTACATAAAAAAATTATTCTATACTGAATATAATAGTGACAATTAACTCTGTGACAATTAACTCTGTGACAATAAACTTCTGTGAAAATTAGTTTCACTAAAAAAAAAATGTATCACTGGTGTCTGAAGTGTTCACTGTGTTTTGTGTTAATTCTGGCTCCATACTAAATATTAACTGTTAATAATACTGACTTTTCAAATGTTTTAGAGATTATTTAAAAAAGAGTTTTGTACTTAACAAGATTCCTACGGCGAAATCCTTAGAGACGTGTCCTGAAGACGTGTCTTGCTGGCTACTTCTTCTTGGATGAAAACTAGGCGTGGAAAACTTGGAGTCGTGACACACCGGTTCAAGGGTGGATGTTATGAACTAGAAGTCGTGACACGCCGGTCAACTGGGTGTTGGTTCTGGTTCCAGGGTCTGGAAGACTGGAAGAATCCAGGAGTCGTGAAGATCCTGGCAGGGTCGCCAGACTGTTAACCCCTCCGTCTATGGCCCTGGGTTGGTTCGAAGTCGACGGGGGTTCTGGTTAGGAGGCAGCAACGGACCTGATACTTGCAGTAGTTTCTTCTATACTACTCTCCGAGTTCTTCTTTAGTGGCTCGAGGATTCTGAGAGGCTTATTAAATTCTTTGAGGTTTCTCCCCGATTCTTCTTGTTAAACATCTTCTTGTTAAACATCTTCTTGTTAAACATCTTCTGGTTAAACATCTTCTTGTTAAACATCTTAAAATCTGTTAAGATCCTGGTAAAGGGTCTCCAGTTTGTTAGAATCCTCTTCTTAAAATAATCTTCTTAAAATATTCTTCTTGAAATATTCTTCTTGAAATATTCTTCTTGAAATATTCTTCTTTAAAATATTCTTCTTTAAAATATTCTTCTAAAAATAATTCTTCTTAAAAAAATTCTTCTTCTTAAGATAATTCTTCTTCTTAAAATAATAATTCTTCTTAAGATAATTCTTCTTAAAATAATTCTTCTTCTTGAATTATTTCTTCTAAAATTCATTCTTCTTAAAATGATTCTGGTTAAAATCATTCGTCTTAAAACTATTCTTCTGAAAATCATCTTGATAGTAGGGTCGCCAATTTTTGTTTATCCTGGCAGGGTCGCCAGACTGTTAACCCCTCCGTCTATGGCCCTGGGTTGGTTCGAAGTCGACGGGGGTTCTGGTTAGGAGGCAGCAACGGATCTGTTACTTGCAGTAGTTTCTTCTATACTACTCTCCGAGTTCTTCTTCAGTGGCTCGGAGGATTCTGAGAGGCTTATTAAATTCTTTGAGGTTTCTCCCCGATTCTTCTTGTAACTTATCGGGAGATTCTAATGACTAAGTTTTCTGAAGAGAGCACGGCTCGAAGAAGAAGATAAAGACTTTTTCTTACTGTGTTTTACTCCTAAACTGTTATAGGTAATGCTCAGCCTCGTAGTTGGAATCAGAACAAACATGGAAGAAATTGGTGGGGTTTATATATCCCGATTCTACTAACATCATCATGATTAAATGTTGAAGAGGCTGCATTATTTTTGCACAATATTTGAAAATAAAGTAAATCTTTTAGCTGTGTTAAGGTTTAAACGAATAAACAAGATATTTGAAGATGAAGCCATATTTTTATCTTAAATTGCATATTTTCAGATCTGATGTTCATGATCTGCCAAGTTAACTAAAAGTGGAAATTGAACTATGCATCTTTACACTAAAATATGCATATGAGTAAAAATTAAAGGTTTAAGATTTACAATTAAATGCTTAGGCAAGACATGACTTCATCTTTTATAACGAAGAAAGAATGTATACAAAACATGACATGGCAAAAGTTACTCAGGATTCATTATTAAGCTAAATCTAAAAAAATGATTATGAGATTTTAAAAAACAACAGGTCATCAATTATTTGGCAAAGTAGAAAGCACATCAAAATTTATTCCAACGGAAAAATAATAATAAAAAATAACAACAGTATCGCCGATTCTACATTCCTTATGGCGACATAATGTCGGGTCGGACATTGAGTACATTGTAATTTTGGTCTACTGTAACTATGATTATAATTACCAATCGTTAACTACAATTCCATTAAAGTACATTGACTACGTCATTTAGTACATTACATCATTAAGTACAGTTTCATTAAAGTACATTACATTATATTAAATTAAAGTATTACAGTTAATTATAATTAAACAGTTACTATAACTTTGTTTTGTTACAGTGTTTCATATTAATACAGGGTGGGCCGTAAGTTTCCATACATAGGAAAATTTAAACGTTTGTTTTTATGTTTCAGATACCCTAAGAATATGCGTTTGACGAAAGAGCAACGAATTGAAATCATACTGATGGCTGGGTCGGGAAGCAGTCGCATGGTTGCAATGAACTTTAACAGAAAACATGGAACGAACATCACACACGACACTGTGGCAAAACTTATTAACAAGTTTCAGAAAACTGGAAATGTTGCAGATCAACCGCGAAGTGGTCCAAGACGTACAGCCACCGATGAAGACACAACAGCTACGATACTTACAGCGCTTACACGGAGTCCCAGAAAAAGTACACGACGGTTGTCTGCAGAAAGTGGTGTCAGCAGATCGAGTATCAGGCGCATTTTGAAAGCAAACAAATGGCATCCATACAAATTGCATATGGCACAGCATTTGAGTGAAGACGACCCGGATAGACGGATGGAATTCTGTGAATGGGCATTAACCAAAGTGAACGAGGATGCAAACTTTTCAACTAAGATCTTGTTTACTGATGAAGCAAATTTTTGCGTCAATGGAGAGGTTAATCGGCAAAACATACGTTATTGGAGTAATGCTAACCCTAACTGGCTGAGTCCGACGAAGATGCAAGGTGCCGGTAAAGTGATGTGTGGGCCGGGATATGGGGTGACAGAATTATTGGACCAATTTTTGTCAGTGGAAATCTTAATGCCGAAAGGTATCTTAACATGTTGCAAGAAGAGATTTTCCCATCCCTGCTAAACGAGGAAGGTAACTTCCCAGTTTACTTCCAGCAAGATGGAGCTCCACCTCATTATGGTCTTCACGTGCGTCGGTATTTGGATCAGCAGTTCCGGATGCTTGGATTGGTCGGCGTGGTCCTGTGGAGTGGCCTCCCAGATCCCTAGATCTCACCCCCCTTGATTTCTATCTTTGGGGGCACTTGAAGGCCATGGTGTATCAGGAAAAGATACGAGACATAAATCATCTAAAGGAACGTATCACCAACGCCATTACAAGCATAACGTCAACTGTGCTAATGCGTGTTCATCAACAGTGGGGAACACGTATTGAAATGTGTTTTCAAAAACAATGGCAACCATGTAGAGCATATTATATAAATAAAAATGGTTGTCCATAAAAAAATGTTTATTTTTCCTATGTATGGAAACTTACGGCCCACCCTGTAGACAATTAAGGTGTTAGAAATATAATACAAAGTATATGGGCACATACGGTATGGATGAATATGGTTGAATAATAATATTTATACTACATAACATATAAATAATGACTTCTATAGAGTGTACAGTTTTTATTATGATGTTAAAGAATTTTCATACATTGAATACTAGAGATATAATGAAGGGAAATTAATGACCGGAAAATGGACGTCATAGTTATTGAATTTGTACGTATAGTACAAATCATTATTAGGAAGATTTACAAGAACGAATTAGAGACAAAGAGTGGGTATTAATGACTACGAAGTACAACTACGGGGTCCAATCCTGTTATATGCAATGTGTATGCATAATCTAGGGACGAGGTTGAGATGCAAGACAATTCATAATTAATTATAATAACTTCTATAACAAATGGAAAATGGATACGACTAAACCATAGATATGGTAGATCGTAGGGTTGTGACACGAACAAAAATAGGAAGCTACAAGTAAAATTATTATCCAAACTCGCGTTAAGCGATTTTGGTTCTTATGTAAAAATGAATATTGATTATTCATTGTGCAATTTTTACATTGCTCTCCCCTTTAAAATATGTATACAATAATATAATAGGGTACAATTAATACAATACAAATGAGAAAATAACGTCCTAACTAATTCAAGTTAGATGACGAATTTTTCTTTACATTACAAGTTTTATACAGAACGAGTTTGGGTAGTTGAGTACAATGCAGAGTATCAACTCTTTAAAATGACACTTGCTTACAAAATATAAAAAATTCAAAGATTAATACTTTAATTTAGACAAACAGAATAAAAGGATTAATACATTAATTTGGACAAACAATTAAGTTAGACAAAGAATGATATTGTTAAATTTTTAGCAAAAATTTTATTTTTCTGTGGGGAAAATTACATTCATAATGAATAGGTAAAAGGGAAAAATATAAATTTTAAAGTTCATGGATTTTTCAAGGTTACCATGATAATACAATTCATAAACTAATTTTTTATTGACTATTGTAGGTAAAAAATCGAATTATGTAATGGATGATGTATAGACCTGTGGTCTAGTGTGTATTTTTGTGTACTAGGTACAAAGTGTGTATCTTACAATTTCGAGGGACAGATTAGCCGATAGGATTGTTCAAGTAACTGAATAAATGCATGAGCAAGATATATTAGAAAGCAAAAATGATTAAGATTAAATTACATAGTTAGCACTTACGCGCAATGAAATAGTTTATTGTGATATCCAATGATTTTAGCATAAGGTTTGTATATATAGTATATATAGTGTGCATACATGCATTTTTATTGACTGTTGTAGGTACAAATCGAATTACGTAGTGGATGATGTATAGACCTGTGGTCAAATGTGTATTTATGTTTATTGGGTACAGATTGTAGTGGTTGGTGATACGTTCAAAAGGAGAAAGGGGATTTATAGTTGAATAGTTGAAATATATACGTCAGTGTGCAGATGTATCTATAAATATTGGTAAGAAGCATCTGTAGATGAGTGAGTCGGTACAATAGTATGTAGAATATGAGAGTAATTTGTTCATCCCGTGAAGAACTAGATCATTAGGGGTCATTGGTGGATATATATATATATATATATATTATTATATATATTATTATATATATACTTTAAGGAACAGATAAAATAACTTAATAAATGCATGAGCGAGAATTATATATAGTAAGCAATAATTATGATGTATTATGATGATGTTTGCATACGAGTTTTAATGCAAAAGTGACTGGGGGACGGAACGTAAATGAATTCGAATATGTGTCAAAAGTAATAAAATTCAATTAGGATTATAGATTTTACATAATTAATTAGTTACACGTATAAGGTAATTAAAAAAACGAACTTAGAGGACCTTACAATTAATGAAAGTAAATCTCACGGTTTTAAAATTAAATTTGAAGATGGAATTAAATTCGACTAGTAACATTCCTAGCTATATATGAACTATATAACCATTAACATTAACCAGAAGTATCGGTACGATAATTGAATTAAAAAAAAATTAAGAATACAAATTAAAAATATAAATCAATTATGCATTTTAATGAGCTAAACATAATTTTATAATACTCTTAAAAATAAAAGTAAATCGAACCTTAGATGAGTTTCGGCCAAGAATAAAAAAGTTATTGAAATGGAAGGAAAGCATTTCGAACAATCTTTTCTTTTAATAATTTCAGGTAAATTTTACATTAAAAATTATTTTTATATAATAAAAAATATAAAAAAGGTTTAATAATTTTTGCATGTTAAGTAGAAAAATCATACTCTTTCGTAAAATGTTGATAGAATTTGAAATGTTTGATATTTTAGTCTGAAATTGACAATTACGTTTTTTTTTTTTTTTTTTTTAAAGAAGAGAGATTGCTTGTCACATTACTTAGAACAAAAAATTAAAAGAGTTGAAACAAAACGGAGGGACGGTATGTTCCTCAGCATAGCAATTTAAAAGGAGTCATTGGGACAAGATCGATTAATTAATTATTACACAACTATTATTATCACGTATACATTACAATGATTATCAAAGTCATTACAAACAATTGTAAAAACTGTTTTGGTTACAAACAATAAAATGTCATTTTACCTATATATTTATATACGCAACAATGGCATGAAAAAGAAAAGACAAATCGGTCCATTTCCTTCTTACAACAAAACAAAGAAAGGTTAACTAAAGACGCAACCCGGTCAATTCAGGTTGAATTAAATTCTTAGATTACATTTCCTTCAATTAAATTCTCTTAACTTACAAAGAAAAAGTTGAATTCAATTGACTGCATTGATGAATGACTTTGTCTGACTTCAAATAAAACTGTCTGACTTCAAATAAAACTGTCTGACTTCAAATAAAACTGTCTGACTTGAACTCTTATCAAGTATTCTTGAAACTGACTTGAACTCTTATCAAGTATTCTTGAAACTGACTTGAACTCTTATCAAGTATTCTTGAAACTGACTTGAACTCTTATCAAGTATTCTGAAACTAACTTGAACTCTTATCAAGTATTCTGAAACTAACTTGAACTCTTATCAAGTATTCTGAAACTAACTTGAACTCTTATCAAGTATTCTGAAACTAACTTGAACTCTTATCAAGTATTCTGAAACTAACTTGAACTCTTATCAAGTATTCTGAAACTAACTTGAACTCTTATCAAGTATTCTGAAACTAACTTGAACTCTTATCAAGTATTCTGAAACTAACTTGAAACTGTTTTCAAGTATCTCTATAACTCTATAAACTCTATAAACTCTCTGTAAACTCTCTCTTTCTTAATTTGCAAGTCAATTTAATTCAATAATTTGAAAAAATTTGCAAACAAAAATATAAAATGTAAACAACATTTCATTCTAATGTACGCGAAGGTACATAAAATAAAATTATTCTATACTGAATATAATAGTGACAATTAACTCTGTGACAATTAACTCTCTGACAATAAACTTCTGTGAAAATTAGTTTCACTAAAAAAAAAATGTATCACTGGTGTCTGAAGTGTTCACTGTGTTTTGTGTTAATTCTGGCTCCATACTAAATATTAACTGTTAATAATACTGACTTTTCAAATGTTTTAGAGATTATTTAAAAAAGAGTTTTGTACTTAACAAGATTCCTACGGCGAAATCCTTAGAGACGTGTCCTGAAGACGTGTCTTGCTGGCTACTTCTTCTTGGATGAAAACTAGGCGTGGAAAACTTGGAGTCGTGACACACCGGTTCAAGGGTGGATGTTATGAACTAGAAGTCGTGACACGCCGGTCAACTGGGTGTTGGTTCTGGTTCCAGGGTCTGGAAGACTGGAAGAATCCAGGAGTCGTGAAGATCCTGGCAGGGTCGCCAGACTGTTAACCCCTCCGTCTATGGCCCTGGGTTGGTTCGAAGTCGACGGGGGTTCTGGTTAGGAGGCAGCAACGGACCTGATACTTGCAGTAGTTTCTTCTATACTACTCTCCGAGTTCTTCTTTAGTGGCTCGGAGGATTCTGAGAGGCTTATTAAATTCTTTGAGGTTTCTCCCCGATTCTTCTTGTTAAACATCTTCTTGTTAAACATCTTCTTGTTAAACATCTTCTGGTTAAACATCTTCTTGTTAAACATCTTCTTAAAATCTGTTAAGATCCTGGTAAAGGGTCTCCAGTTTGTTAGAATCCTCTTCTTAAAATAATCTTCTTAAAATATTCTTCTTGAAATATTCTTCTTGAAATATTCTTCTTGAAATATTCTTCTTTAAAATATTCTTCTTTAAAATATTCTTCTAAAAATAATTCTTCTTAAAAAAATTCTTCTTCTTAAGATAATTCTTCTTCTTAAAATAATAATTCTTCTTAAGATAATTCTTCTTAAAATAATTCTTCTTCTTGAATTATTTCTTCTAAAATTCATTCTTCTTAAAATGATTCTGGTTAAAATCATTCGTCTTAAAACTATTCTTCTGAAAATCATCTTGATAGTAGGGTCGCCAATTTTTGTTTATCCTGGCAGGGTCGCCAGACTGTTAACCCCTCCGTCTATGGCCCTGGGTTGGTTCGAAGTCGACGGGGGTTCTGGTTAGGAGGCAGCAACGGATCTGTTACTTGCAGTAGTTTCTTCTATACTACTCTCCGAGTTCTTCTTCAGTGGCTCGGAGGATTCTGAGAGGCTTATTAAATTCTTTGAGGTTTCTCCCCGATTCTTCTTGTAACTTATCGGGAGATTCTAATGACTAAGTTTTCTGAAGAGAGCACGGCTCGAAGAAGAAGATAAAGACTTTTTCTTACTGTGTTTTACTCCTAAACTGTTATAGGTAATGCTCAGCCTCGTAGTTGGAATCAGAACAAACATGGAAGAAATTGGTGGGGTTTATATATCCCGATTCTACTAACATCATCATGATTAAATGTTGAAGAGGCTGCATTATTTTTGCACAATATTTGAAAATAAAGTAAATCTTTTAGCTGTGTTAAGGTTTAAACGAATAAACAAGATATTTGAAGATGAAGCCATATTTTTATCTTAAATTGCATATTTTCAGATCTGATGTTATCATGATCTGCCAAGTTAACTAAAAGTGGAAATTGAACTATGCATCTTTACACTAAAATATGCATATGAGTAAAAATTAAAGGTTTAAGATTTACAATTAAATGCTTAGGCAAGACATGACTTCATCTTTTATAACGAAGAAAGAATGTATACAAAACATGACATGGCAAAAGTTACTCAGGATTCATTATTAAGCTAAATCTAAAAAAATGATTATGAGATTTTAAAAAACAACAGGTCATCAATTATTTGGCAAAGTAGAAAGCACATCAAAATTTATTCCAACGGAAAATAATAATAAAAAAAATAACAACAGTATCGCCGATTCTACATTCCTTATGGCGACATAATGTCGGGTCGGACATTGAGTACATTGTAATTTTGGTCTACTGTAACTATGATTATAATTACCAATTCATTTATTATCGTTAACTACAATTCCATTAAAGTACATTGACTACGTCATTTAGTACATTACATCATTAAGTACAGTTTCATTAAAGTACATTACATTATATTAAATTAAAGTATTACAGTTAATTATAATTAAACAGTTACTATAACTTTGTTTTGTTACACTGTTTCATATTAATAGACAATTAAGATGTTAGAAATATAATACAAAGTATATGGGCACATACGGTATGGATGAATATGGTTGAATAATAATATTTATACTACATAACATATAAATAATGACTTCTATAGAGTGTACAGTTTTTATTATGATGTTAAAGAATTTTCATACATTGAATACTAGAGATATAATGAAGGGAAATTAATGACCGGAAAATGTGACGTCATAGTTATTGAATTTGTACGTATAGTACAAATCATTATTAGGAAGATTTACAAGAACGAATTAGAGACAAAGAGTGGGTATTAATGACTACGAAGTACAACTACGGGGTCCAATCCTGTTATATGCAATGTGTATGCATAATCTAGGGACGAGGTTGAGATGCAAGACAATTCATAATTAATTATAATAACTTCTATAACAAATGGAAAATGGATACGACTAAACCATAGATATGGTAGATCGTAGGGTTGTGACACGAACAAAAATAGGAAGCTACAAGTAAAATTATTATCCAAACTCGCGTTAAGCGATTTTGGTTCTTATGTAAAAATGAATATTGATTATTCATTGTGCAATTTTTACATTGCTCTCCCCTTTAAAATATGTATACAATAATATAATAGGGTACAATTAATACAATACAAATGAGAAAATAACGTCCTAACTAATTCAAGTTAGATGACGAATTTTTCTTTACATTACAAGTTTCATACAGAACGAGTTTGGGTAGTTGAGTACAATGCAGAGTATCAACTCTTTAAAATGAACTTGCTTACAAAATATAAAAAATTCAAAGATTAATACTTTAATTTAGACAAACAGAATAAAAGGATTAATACATTAATTTGGACAAACAATTAAGTTAGACAAAGAATGATATTGTTAAATTTTTAGCAAAAATTTTATTTTTCTGTGGGGAAAATTACATTCATAATGAATAGGTAAAAGGGAAAAATATAAATTTTAAAGTTCATGGATTTTTCAAGGTTACCATGATAATACAATTCATAAACTAATTTTTTATTGACTATTGTAGGTAAAAAATCGAATTATGTAATGGATGATGTATAGACCTGTGGTCTAGTGTGTATTTTTGTGTACTAGGTACAAAGTGTGTATCTTACAATTTCGAGGGACAGATTAGCCGATAGGATTGTTCAAGTAACTGAATAAATGCATGAGCAAGATATATTAGAAAGCAAAAATGATTAAGATTAAATTACATAGTTAGCACTTACGCGCAATGAAATAGTTTATTGTGATATCCAATGATTTTAGCATAAGGTTTGTATATAGTATATATAGTGTGCATACATGCATTTTTATTGACTGTTGTAGGTACAAATCGAATTACGTAGTGGATGATGTATAGACCTGTGGTCAAATGTGTATTTATGTTTATTGGGTACAGATTGTAGTGGTTGGTGATACGTTCAAAAGGAGAAAGGGGATTTATAGTTGAATAGTTGAAATTATACGTCAGTGTGCAGATGTATCTATAAATATTGGTAAGAAGCATCTGTAGATGAGTGAGTCGGTACAATAGTATGTAGAATATGAGAGTAATTTGTTCATCCCGTGAAGAACTAGATCATTAGGGGTCATTGGTGGATATATATATATATATATATATATATATATATACTTTAAGGAACAGATAAAATAACTTAATAAATGCATGAGCGAGAATTTATATATAGTAAGCAATAATTATGATGTATTATGATGATGATGTTTGCATACGAGTTTTAATGCAAAAGTGACTGGAGGGACGGAACGTAAATGAATCGAATATGTGTCAAAAGTAATAAAATTCAATTAGGATTATAGATTTTACATAATTAATCAGTTACACGTATAAGGTAATTAAAAAAACGAACTTAGAGGACCTTACAATTAATGAAAGTAAATCTCACGGTTTTAAAATTAAATTTTGAAGATGGAATTAAATTCGACTAGTAACATTCCTAGCTATATATGAACTATATAACCATTAACATTAACCAGAAGTATCGGTACGATAATTGAATTAAAAAAAAATTAAGAATACAAATTAAAAATATAAATCAATTATGCATTTTAATGAGCTAAACATAATTTTATAATACTCTTAAAAATAAAAGTAAATCGAACCTTAGATGAGTTTCGGCCAAGAATAAAAAAGTTATTGAAATGGAAGGAAAGCATTTCGAACAATCTTTTCTTTTAATAATTTCAGGTAAATTTTACATTAAAAATTATTTTTATATATAAAAAAAATATAAAAAAGGTTTAATAATTTTTGCATGTTAAGTAGAAAAATCATACTCTTTCGTAAAATGTTGATAGAATTTGAAATGTTTGATATTTTAGTCTGAAATTGACAATTACGTTTTTTTTTTTTTTTTTTTAAAGAAGAGAGATTGCTTGTCACATTACTTAGAACAAAAAATTAAAAGAGTTGAAACAAAACGGAGGGACGGTATGTTCCTCAGCATAGCAATTTAAAAGGAGTCATTGGGACAAGATCGATTAATTAATTATTACACAACTATTATTATCACGTATACATTACAATGATTATCAAAGTCATTACAAACAATTGTAAAAACTGTTTTGGTTACAAACAATAAAATGTCATTTTACCTATATATTTATATACGCAACAATGGCATGAAAAAGAAAAGACAAATCGGTCCATTTCCTTCTTACAACAAAACAAAGAAAGGTTAACTAAAGACGCAACCCGGTCAATTCAGGTTGAATTAAATTCTTAGATTACATTTCCTTCAATTAAATTCTCTTAACTTACAAAGAAAAAGTTGAATTCAATTGACTGCATTGAAATGACTTTGTCTGACTTCAAATAAAACTGTCTGACTTCAAATAAAACTGTCTGACTTCAAATAAAACTGTCTGACTTGAACTCTTATCAAGTATTCTTGAAACTGACTTGAACTCTTATCAAGTATTCTTGAAACTGACTTGAACTCTTATCAAGTATTCTTGAAACTGACTTGAACTCTTATCAAGTATTCTGAAACTAACTTGAACTCTTATCAAGTATTCTGAAACTAACTTGAACTCTTATCAAGTATTCTGAAACTAACTTGAACTCTTATCAAGTATTCTGAAACTAACTTGAACTCTTATCAAGTATTCTGAAACTAACTTGAACTCTTATCAAGTATTCTGAAACTAACTTGAACTCTTATCAAGTATTCTGAAACTAACTTGAACTCTTATCAAGTATTCTGAAACTAACTTGAAACTGTTTTCAAGTATCTCTATAACTCTATAAACTCTATAAACTCTCTGTAAACTCTCTCTTTCTTAATTTGCAAGTCAATTTAATTCAATAATTTGAAAAAATTTGCAAACAAAAATATAAAATGTAAACAACATTTCATTCTAATGTACGCGAAGGTACATAAAATAAAATTATTCTATACTGAATATAATAGTGACAATTAACTCTGTGACAATTAACTCTCTGACAATAAACTTCTGTGAAAATTAGTTTCACTAAAAAAAAATGTATCACTGGTGTCTGAAGTGTTCACTGTGTTTTGTGTTAATTCTGGCTCCATACTAAATATTAACTGTTAATAATACTGACTTTTCAAATGTTTTAGAGATTATTTAAAAAAGAGTTTTGTACTTAACAAGATTCCTACGGCGAAATCCTTAGAGACGTGTCCTGAAGACGTGTCTTGCTGGCTACTTCTTCTTGGATGAAAACTAGGCGTGGAAAACTTGGAGTCGTGACACACCGGTTCAAGGGTGGATGTTATGAACTAGAAGTCGTGACACGCCGGTCAACTGGGTGTTGGTTCTGGTTCCAGGGTCTGGAAGACTGGAAGAATCCAGGAGTCGTGAAGATCCTGGCAGGGTCGCCAGACTGTTAACCCCTCCGTCTATGGCCCTGGGTTGGTTCGAAGTCGACGGGGGTTCTGGTTAGGAGGCAGCAACGGACCTGATACTTGCAGTAGTTTCTTCTATACTACTCTCCGAGTTCTTCTTTAGTGGCTCGGAGGATTCTGAGAGGCTTATTAAATTCTTTGAGGTTTCTCCCCGATTCTTCTTGTTAAACATCTTCTTGTTAAACATCTTCTTGTTAAACATCTTCTGGTTAAACATCTTCTTGTTAAACATCTTCTTAAAATCTGTTAAGATCCTGGTAAAGGGTCTCCAGTTTGTTAGAATCCTCTTCTTAAAATAATCTTCTTAAAATATTCTTCTTCTTGAAATATTCTTCTTGAAATATTCTTCTTGAAATATTCTTCTTTAAAATATTCTTCTTTAAAATATTCTTCTAAAATAATTCTTCTTAAAAAAATTCTTCTTCTTAAGATAATTCTTCTTCTTAAAATAATAATTCTTCTTAAGATAATTCTTCTTAAAATAATTCTTCTTCTTGAATTATTTCTTCTAAAATTCATTCTTCTTAAAATGATTCTGGTTAAAATCATTCGTCTTAAAACTATTCTTCTGAAAATCATCTTGATAGTAGGGTCGCCAATTTTTGTTTATCCTGGCAGGGTCGCCAGACTGTTAACCCCTCCGTCTATGGCCCTGGGTTGGTTCGAAGTCGACGGGGGTTCTGGTTAGGAGGCAGCAACGGATCTGTTACTTGCAGTAGTTTCTTCTATACTACTCTCCGAGTTCTTCTTCAGTGGCTCGGAGGATTCTGAGAGGCTTATTAAATTCTTTGAGGTTTCTCCCCGATTCTTCTTGTAACTTATCGGGAGATTCTAATGACTAAGTTTTCTGAAGAGAGCACGGCTCGAAGAAGAAGATAAAGACTTTTTCTTACTGTGTTTTACTCCTAAACTGTTATAGGTAATGCTCAGCCTCGTAGTTGGAATCAGAACAAACATGGAAGAAATTGGTGGGGTTTATATATCCCGATTCTACTAACATCATCATGATTAAATGTTGAAGAGGCTGCATTATTTTTGCACAATATTTGAAAATAAAGTAAATCTTTTAGCTGTGTTAAGGTTTAAACGAATAAACAAGATATTTGAAGATGAAGCCATATTTTTATCTTAAATTGCATATTTTCAGATCTGATGTTATCATGATCTGCCAAGTTAACTAAAAGTGGAAATTGAACTATGCATCTTTACACTAAAATATGCATATGAGTAAAAATTAAAGGTTTAAGATTTACAATTAAATGCTTAGGCAAGACATGACTTCATCTTTTATAACGAAGAAAGAATGTATACAAAACATGACATGGCAAAAGTTACTCAGGATTCATTATTAAGCTAAATCTAAAAAAATGATTATGAGATTTTAAAAACAACAGGTCATCAATTATTTGGCAAAGTAGAAAGCACATCAAAATTTATTCCAACGGAAAAATAATAATAAAAAAATAACAACAGTATCGCCGATTCTACATTCCTTATGGCGACATAATGTCGGGTCGGACATTGAGTACATTGTAATTTTGGTCTACTGTAACTATGATTATAATTACCAATTCATTTATTATCGTTAACTACAATTCCATTAAAGTACATTGACTACGTCATTTAGTACATTACATCATTAAGTACAGTTTCATTAAAGTACATTACATTATATTAAATTAAAGTATTACAGTTAATTATAATTAAACAGTTACTATAACTTTGTTTTGTTACAGTGTTTCATATTAATAGACAATTAAGATGTTAGAAATATAATACAAAGTATATGGGCACATACGGTATGGATGAATATGGTTGAATAATAATATTTATACTACATAACATATAAATAATGACTTCTATAGAGTGTACAGTTTTTATTATGATGTTAAAGAATTTTCATACATTGAATACTAGAGATATGATGAAGGGAAATTAATGACGGAAAATGTGACGTCATAGTTATTGAATTTGTACGTATAGTACAAATCATTATTAGGAAGATTTACAAGAACGAATTAGAGACAAAGAGTGGGTATTAATGACTACGAAGTACAACTACGGGGTCCAATCCTGTTATATGCAATGTGTATGCATAATCTAGGGACGAGGTTGAGATGCAAGACAATTCATAATTAATTATAATAACTTCTATAACAAATGGAAAATGGATACGACTAAACCATAGATATGGTAGATCGTAGGGTTGTGACACGAACAAAAATAGGAAGCTACAAGTAAAATTATTATCCAAACTCGCGTTAAGCGATTTTGGTTCTTATGTAAAAATGAATATTGATTATTCATTGTGCAATTTTTACATTGCTCTCCCCTTTAAAATATGTATACAATAATATAATAGGGTACAATTAATACAATACAAATGAGAAAATAACGTCCTAACTAATTCAAGTTAGATGACGAATTTTTCTTTACATTACAAGTTTCATACAGAACGAGTTTGGGTAGTTGAGTACAATGCAGAGTATCAACTCTTTAAATGAAACTTGCTTACAAAATATAAAAAATTCAAAGATTAATACTTTAATTTAGACAAACAGAATAAAAGGATTAATACATTAATTTGGACAAACAATTAAGTTAGACAAAGAATGATATGTTAAATTTTAGCAAAAATTTTATTTTTCTGTGGGGAAAATTACATTCATAATGAATAGGTAAAAGGGAAAATATAAATTTTAAAGTTCATGGATTTTTCAAGGTACCATGATAATACAATTCATAAACTAATATTTTTATTGACTATTGTAGGTAAAAAATCGAATTATGTAATGGATGATGTATAGACCTGTGGTCTAGTGTGTATTTTTGTGTACTA
>JAJOZX010002153.1:0-2500 GCA_023014485.1 Bathynomus jamesi
TCTTTGCTCCTCGTACTTATCCTTCCACCATGAATAGAGTTAATTCTTAACTTCAGCATTAATAACTCTTTCCCAAAACATCTGTTACAGTCTTTAAACCAGAATTTTCTTAATATTTATCACCCCCCCCCCCCCCCTTAAAGTTCCCACTGTTAAAAAAGACTTACAATATTTTTCATTCCCCTATTACGACCACATAGCCACAAAATACTTTCAGAACTCCGTCTCCTACTCACCCCGCTTTACCCCCAAATAAATTTCATTTCGCTTTCACCAACAACAATAGTATCAAATCTTACCTCAACCTAAAGAAAAAACACCCAGCCACTTGCTTCGTCCACTATCTACGCTTTAATTGTGTTCGCTGCAAAGCGAACTATATTGGCAGTACCATCCGCCAATATCAAACAAGAGTGGACGAGCATCGTGGGATTTCTACAAGAACTTCACAGCCCTTGAACAAACCCTCCAAATCAGCAATAAGGGATCACTGCCACCCCACAACCACCCGTTACTTTCCTCCCATTTCAAAATCATTAATTCAACCAACCAACTAATCGACCTCCGCATACTCGAGTCCCTTTATATCCCCAGTATCCAGCCAACCCTCAACGATTACAATTCCACTTTCAATTTAAACATTGCCAAATAAACTCCCAAAAGAAATCCCATCACTCCGCCCGGCTCCATCTTCCTAATATGGAATTCTTTCAAGAGTCAACCATTCCCAATCTTCTGTATAATTAGTCTCTCATTACGTTAACAATCTGGTAAGAAACCCTTCAATTCTGTTTCACCTAAACCGTTTTATATTTTACTTATTGTCCATACTTTTATACTTTATACCATTTAATTTTTAATCTTTTAATTAATATATTGTAACTTACTATTAATTCTCGCTAATTGTTGCGCCATTTTAATTTATTGTTCGTTTTTTATTTATTATACTTATTTATTTCTATTTGTGTTTAAACTTTTTAGCACTGATGATGGAAATTGAATTTTTCCGAAACGTCTGTTAATAAACATGTACCATCTTTTCGTCCTCCTATTCCTCACTAAGCTACGCTTCCCTAAGAACAAACCATTCAACCAAGTTATTATATATATATATATATATATATATATATATATATATATATATATATATATATATATATATATATAAAATTTAGAAATATCTTATAAAAGGGCATCGGTTGAGGTAAAGCAAAAATGAAATAATAGATAGTTTTATTGCTTAAATTTCAAGTTAACACTGATATATTTATTCATTTTGACAAATTCAAACATCTAGGTTGCATCTGATCAGCCAGTAATTCATAATTTGGCGTGTAAGTCGAGGGCGACTAGTAGTAGCCCACGGGCGACCGAATGCCTGTCGTTTGCTTTATATTATTAATAATAATAATAATAATAATAATAATAAACATCGAAATGTGCGGTCACGCATAATAACAGAATTTTGCCGTCATATAGGGTTGTCTGTATGCCGTGACGGCTAAGTTTTTGTCACGTTTAACATAAATCTACGTCATAGAGGCATTATTTATCCTTCAAATTGAACCGAATACCCTATAATTTTATATATATATATATATATATATGAAAATTATTTCACGAAAGTAACACGTGAAAAATATTTATGATGAATAAAACCACGAAGGAAAGGAAAACACAAAATGGTGCTCAAGCGCTTTCGTCTAATGACATCCTCAGGAAACACCATTTTGTGTTTCTTCCTTCGTGGTTTTTATTCATCATATATATATTATATATATATATATATATATATTATATATATATATATATATATATATATATAGGCTAATGATGGAAACTCTATATCAAGAAACTAAAAGGAACCTCACGAGTGCATTCTCAAACTGGAGTTTATAAATAAATGAGCTTTAGTACTGAAGCAATTGCCAAATCAAGCTTATCTGTAGTAGATCCTCTTACATTGGATCTGGACGTAAATATGCAGAATGTTTGTTAAATATCGAGATAGACGAAGGTCTTTAAATATAAAATAATTTAACATTTTTAACGTTTCCGAGGCCTTACGAAGCATATATATTCTATCTTTAATTCTCGTAGAACTCCGTCAAAACTGTGCCAATTTTGGAAATTCTAATAATAATTTTATGAATAACTTTGGTTTTTACTTTAGAACATAAACAACAATTTTAACATTTTTAGCTATAATATTTTAACTATTTATAACTAGCCTACTGGTTAAGACGCTGGGCTGCTGCTGATCGGGAGGTCGTGAAATCGGGTCCGGGAGAGGACTCTGTAATTTCAGATTTCCTTGGCGAGTCGTGGTTCCGATTCCCAAGTTAAACTATAGGTCTAAGGCGGGGAACGAAAAGCTTGACCCTTCATCTGAATGATCAATTGGGCTGAAGCAAAACTAAGTTTTTTTGTTTTTTTTTTCAAACTAAGATTTCATACATAAAATAATATATAATAAAATGAACATAACATCCAAAGTCGT
>JAJOZX010002153.1:7500-210000 GCA_023014485.1 Bathynomus jamesi
CACCATGCTGTTAATCCTGGTAAATTAACATGTTTATCCACATAAACGTGTGGATTATCAAGTGACCAGTACCTGCAGTTGTGTCGATTTACTGTGCCATTCAGCTTGATTTTGTTGTATTGAAAGTGCATTCATGCCGCCGGAGAACATTTTGAGCACTTGGCGTAGTTAATTAAATTTTATATGCAAACAACTCGCTATAACATTTTGATCACTTAGATTACTAATTTATCTTTCATTGGCAATTGCTATAACAATATGTTGTTTGTTTTTTTTAAATTATAACATATATGATGCTATAAAGAGTATATAGTTTTTTTTGGGACACCCTATATATATGTATCTATATATACAGGGTGTCCCATAAGTCCGCCATCATAGGAGAAATTCATATTTTTCTATTTCTACAAACCATAATTCATATTTTTCTTATGCTCGGGATGCCAATTTCCCGTCACCATTCTGTTCAGTGACGAGGCTGTTTTTTTATGGAAATGGTGAGGTAAATCGACAGAACACCCGCTACTGGTCTCAAAACAACCCTCACTGGTATACCTCTTCAAAGGAACAAGGTGCATCTCGGGTGATGGTATGGTGTGGCATTTGGAAGGATATCGCATCATAAGCCCCCTCTTTTTCGATGAACATGTCACTGGAGGCACCTACCTACGTATGCTCAAGGAAGATTTCCCAGTGTCTTGAACGGAGAAGGAATTTCCCACATGGTTCAAGCAAGACGGCGCTCCTGCACATTACAGCACCCAAGTAAGGGAATACCTGTACCAACAATTCCCTGGTCATTGGATAGGACGTCGAGGGCCTGTGGAATGGCCAGCTAGAAGCACGGAGCTCACGCCACTAGATTTTTTATCTCTCTCTGGGGACACTTGAAAGCGCTGGTATACGCAGAGAAAATTAGGAGTGTTTGAACATTTGCGGCAGCGCATTATTGGGCATGTAACACCATTACTCCTGACATCATTCACCGTGTGCTTGCTGACTGGGTATCACGTCTGAATTTGTTATTGAAAACAATGGTGGACATATTGAGCACGTTCTGTAATAAAAGCTTTTGTTTTGCCTTTTTTATTATTTTTCCTATGATGCCGGACTTATGGGACACCCTATATATATATATATATATTATATAGTTAAAGCAGTCACAAAGCGAGAGAAAGAATGCAAAATATTAGAGGAAATTGTAAATTTTCAAACGATTTTCATGTCTTAATTATTGTTGACAGCTTTTTTTTTGTTATTTTTAGCAAGCAGTACAAGTTCGTTTCTCTCACATTCGAGATTTTTTTGCGAACTGGTTTACATGCGAATTTAGTTTTTTCGGACCTGACGTTTTTCGTGTAACGCATACGGTGTCCGAGAAGTCGCATTCTTTCAATCTTTCATTGTTATCTTTTGAAAATGGCAAGATTGTCCATTCTTGAGCTCCACCTCCATTACCAGTACAGTGAAAAAATCGTTTAATTGGGTCTTGAAGCGAGATTTCGCGAAGTATCAGAACATACGCCGGAAAGGACGTGACATTCACCTCTTTGGACTCTTGCGTTTTCTGACCAGTCGTGTTGACATTGACCGCAACACACTGTTGCAGAAGAGAAGAAAGCAATATGGGTCGCCTGGAGAAAGACAATATATGTGTGTGTGTGTGTGTGTGTGTGTGTGTGTGTGTGCACGCGCGCGCGCGCGCGCGGAATATTATGCATGAACATGCACAATTTAGCATAATGCAGAAATGCTACACCATGACACGAACTCAGCATATGTTGAGTAGAAGGCGAGAACGGTAACACCACGCTACGACAAGGTAAAATTTAGTACAACCTGATGTATCATACATTTCAGAACTCGAGGGAACATATTACGCTTTCGTGTCCAGAGGTATTCTTTTCGTACTAATTCCCTTGCACTGGAGGCAATGGTAGCATTTCACTCAAATCTCTGGTGTACTCAAGAGGTGCTGGGTTCGAACCCTGATGGAGACATTTTTGCGTGTATATATACACACACGAGGGTAATTCAATAAGTATCCGCACTTTTTATTTTCACATCTGATAGATTATAAACACATCATTTCTCAACATAGTCTCCCTGTTTCTCAATACACTTAGTCCAGCGATCTTCAAGCTTTCTAATGCCATCACAAAAGAATGTTTTTGGCTGTGTGCGTAGCCAGTCATGCACCGCCTCCTTCAGGTCATCCTCGCCTTGGAATCGCTGACCTCTCAAAGAGTCTTTTAGTGGTCCCAACAGGTAAAAATCCGAAGGTACCAGGTCTGGACTGTAGGCTGGATGGACGAGAACTTCAAATTTAAGTTCTTGAAGGCATTTTCTAGTCTGTGCAGCGGGATGAGGGCGCGCATTTGTCGTGTAACAGAATGACACCTTCCGACAATCTTCCTCTCCGTTTTGTGCGAATTGCTTGCTTTAACTCATTCCGAAACATGTCAGAATACGATGCACTTGTTACTGTAGTTCCACGCTCTAGATAATGTTCAAGGATAGGGCCTCGTGTATCCCAAAACAGTGTTAGCATAACTTTACCTGCTGACGGCTGCGCTTTGAACTTCCTTGCAACGGGAGATGTTGGATGCTGCCATTGCATGCTCTGTCGTTTGCTTTCTGGTACATAATGATGGATCCAGGTTTCATCTCCAGCGATAATGCGCTCCAAAAAGTTTTCACCTTCATTATGATACCACGCCAAAAGACGAGAGCAGACGTTCATACGATTACGCTTGTGCTCTTCTGTCAACTGTTTGGACACCCATCTTGCACAAACCTTGTGAAAGCCAAGAATGTCATGAACTATCGAATAGGCTGACCCTTGACTGATGTATAATGAAGATGCAATTTCTTTTCTTGTTGATGTTGACGGTCGTCCTGAGGGCTGAGCACCTGTCACACATGTCCGACCTTCCTTGAACATTTGAATCCACTCGTACACACTTTGCCGTGGTAACGCATTATTCCCATACTGAGCACATAAACGCGTGTGAATTTCAGCGCCTTTCACACTTTCTGCCCACAAAAAACAAACCACGGGTCTCTGTTCTTGTAGAGTACAAATTGAAAGCGGCGCAGCCATGCTCACTACTCGTACAATATGTGACAGCTACGAGTAGCCTAAATAAGCCTATACTGTTGCTAGCCTAAATAAGCCTATAGATTTCAGTTTGGCTCGTTATTACGTATATATTATATACAGTATACTATGTTATCACTAAAATAAAAAGTGCGGATACTTATTGAAGTACCATCGTGTGTGTGTGTGTGTGTGTGTGTGTGTGTGTGTGTGTGTGTGTGTATATATATATATATATATATATAATATATATATATAATATATATATATATATATATATATATACTCTTTCAAATACATTTCTTTTATGTATTTTTAGTTCTCTGTAATACATATTGTATTTCTGATTGACGTTTATCTGATATAGCTTTAGAAAACTCCAGAAAATAGTCCTGTCAATGCGAAATTCTATAAATATGAATTATACATATACAATATAGAATGTTGCTTTCTTTTTGGGTATATAATCTGTACGATACCTGTCAGCTATACAATATATATCGTGCCTATATTTAACACACACATATGTACGAGTACTTATATATATATACAGGGTGTAACAAAACTGTTACCACAAGAAATTAATGTTCAAATTGCATGCCGTTCGGGTGTTCAGGTGTTGACACATGTTAATTCAATTACGTAAGCTACATTGAACGTTACGTAGGACATCCTTACTGATGTTGTTACATTCTTCTTGTATGTTGTCTTTTAATTGTTGAATAGTTCGTGGTCTTGTCTGGTAAACAACCGACTTTAAATGTCCTCAGAGGAAGGTACACGCAATAAAACTAATTTTACTTTCTCTTGTGGGATGTAATCAGCCGTATTAGTGGACTTCCTTAGCTACATAAATCACTGGTCCTGTTACTGGGTGGACAAAAACACCAAACTTTCAGAGTTTGTACTTAAATATATTTACTTTGACTTTATCAACGAATCCATAAAATTAAAACATGATTTCCTGAATTATGCAACATTTCCAAAATGACCGCCAGATTTAGATATACCGGGTGACTCATAATTCAGGAATCATAGGAATAATTGTATTTTTTTCTAATAATTCTTGTACTTTCTAATAATGGTTTTTTCTTTATTTTCTTTTTGATGAAAAAAATCGAGTGAAGTGATATCTGGTGACCTGGGTGGCCATTCGATAGGACCTCTTCGGCCAATCCATCTGTTGGGGAACGTTTCATTAAGGTATTTGCGAACTTGCATGGCAAAATGAGGAGGTGCACCGTCTTGCTGAAAAAATATGCCACGTCGTTTGTTTATCGGTACGTCATTCAGGTAATTCATCAAAAAGAAAATTTAAAAAAAGCATTAGAAAGTACAGAATTATTAGAAAAAATATACAATTATTCCTATGGTTCCTGAATTATGGGCCACCTGGTACGTTATAAAATGGCACAGTTCAATTGTTTCTAATAATACTGACACAACAAATGTGAAGTTAAATGCATTTACAGGTAGTGTGCACACGGTGTTTGTTGTTAGGGTACATAATTTATTATTTAATAATATTAATCAATAAACAAAGTATCTCTTTTAAAGAGACATTGCCATCGTATAAATCTCCAGAATTATTAATTACTACAACGGTACGCAATGGCGCTAAATGTGGATTCATAAAAGTCCTGTAAATGACTTGCATGTTATTTACACTATCTACTATTCTCGCACGAACAATTGCACAACTGTGTGTATGGAAGATCAGCTTTTGCATGACCACATTTGAAGCATCCGGTTGCCCTTTCATTGTGCGTGCATCTGATGAGTTCGACATTTTGCTCCTGCTTCTTGCAATTGAAAAACAGCAACTGACTTATGGTCAAGGAAGCTTGTGATGGTTGACATTGGCTGTCCAGGTTTGGCCCATGAAGAATCATGGAAGTTATTGTCGTCAAGCTAGGAGAAGTTGGTGCTGGCAATGCTGAATGTACTTTCCAGAAAAAGATTCTGTAAACTCCCTGAAAGAATTTCATCACGGCAAATGCGAGCAGCTTTAGCAAATAAAAATGCTTCGTCTTCGTAGTTCCTGCATATTTTTCTGTCTTCCAGCAATTCTTTGATCCCATCTAGAAATATTAATGTCGTAGGTCTGCCTGACTGCTTTATTCTTGTCGTCCTAAACTGCTGAAGTGATTAAAAATGCGGTCTTTCAAGCGAGTTTTGTTTATCAAAATATCATACCGAATCTCTTTCAGTCTTTTGACATATACTCGTATTTCGTATAGATCAGCTAGCTCTATATTATTTCAATATGCGATATCAACTCGAAGTAAACTCTTGCTTTTGCCATGTCACAATCCCTATTATCAGCTGACTGTGTTGCGCGAACGTGGTTCCTATACTTGTTTCTGTAGTTAGTTAGCCAATCAAAATGGTACTTCGCTTCAGTGGCAACTAAATCACCTGCCGACATTTTCGTAAGCATGGTCACATCCTCCATCGATGTAGACATGTGTCTCAAGGACTCCTCTACACACCTAGTTGAATAATTTATCAGTTTCCCCCATTCAGTGTCACAAGAAATACACATGTTGGTCTTCACAGCTGACGGTGTTAACATTCTCTTCGATCTCCTCTGATCTTCGTTGGTACTAGTATGATCCGGTTTTTTCCTTTTTTGGATTCTCTCTTGCTTTTCTGAGTTTTTCATGGCTGAATGTCATGTGGCATGTCTTGTGCCACCTTGTGTTATTTTCAAGAAGCAACTGTGGTGAAGATTCAACGTCAAATTAAAATCACTCAAAGCATCCAGTTTTTTTAAATTGTCAAGCGTTGTCTTGAAAATTCTTGTATACAGAAAGAGCATCATGGCTTCTGCCTTTTGTAGGAGTCGTAACTGGTTTCCCATCATCTTTTTGGCATAAAGCACATATATTCCAATCCATTACCAGAAAAAATAAGAAATAAAGTCATTAGCCTTGATATTTGTGAAGAAAACCACAAATAGCCGTTTTGAAAACATTATATAATAGGGGTTTGTATAAGTGGGCTTTCTTAGTGATATAAGTGTTAGTTGCTAGCCAAAACTACCAAACATCCAGAGTTTATACCTTAGGGCTTAGATGTATGATATCTGTTATTTTTTAAACATATTTACTTTGATTCATCAAGCATGGGTATGCACAATAATTAAAAGTATATTTTGTACTGAATTTTTTGTGTCAACATTACTGGAAAGCCTCGAACTGTACCACTTGATGCCATACATAGAATTCTGGCAGACATTTTGAAAATGTTGTACAATTCAGAAAAGAATGTTGATATTTCTTGGATCCGTTGAAAAAATACTTGTAAATATGTTCAAATACAAACCCTGAAAGTTTGATGTCTTTGTCTAGTGTGTAACACCTATGTCACTTAGGGTTCATTAGTTATAAACCTGAAACAAAAAATAAGAAAACATTAATGTCCTATGGTAATGAACTTTTATTACACCCTGTATTATAATATATATATTAGGGTGGCCCGTATTTTTCAACTTTTGAAATTACTTGCTCCCAACCCCTAATCTTCTTCCAATATATAAAAAAGTGCTCTGTGCAAAATTTCAGCTCAATTGAGCTATATTAAGGTGGCCCCCAAAGGCCCTAAAGTTTCAAAATTCACCGATAATTGGTATTTCTAATATAAAACCTTTATAATTCATTTGCAAACTTTGTTTGGGAAAATAATCACAAAGCATAATCGAAAGTGAATTTTATTTACAACAAATTTTGTTCATACCATTATTTATAATTAATACCCTTAATACCATTATTTTAAAATGGCAATAATAACATACTGACAACGATGTAATAAGTTACCAGATTTCACTGCTTCATTAGGCCAGTTTTGGTAGCATCTGGGTACTTTTTTCTGTGTTCACCGACAATCTGCACAATGTATTGCTTTACTTTTTCGTCCTTGGTTAGAATGTTCTGATATTCTTGTATTAGTTTCACTCCTCTCTCAGCTACGTCGTTAACCACTACAATGCTTTTCAATATCTCCAACCCACGTTGGAAGTTGGCATCATCTTTCCATGTAGATGGGCAGTTTTTAAGAAAATTTGTATTTATTGAAAATCTTGAGAAACATGTCTTCGATTCAGCTGAAATGAAGTCCGAGAATTCTTTTTCTTTTAAACGGTTGAGATCTTCACTGTTAACAATGTATCGTTTTATTCTGTTTTCTACATCGCTGTCTTCTGTAGTCATCATTATAGTAGCCATTTTTTGCTTAATGTCTAGTGGGACTTCTTCAAAGAATGCGAATGCCGCAGTTTCTGTTGACAGATACCATAAATGGTTGGCGAATTTTTTCACAGCAGCACTACTAATTTCTGGATCTACTTCCTTATACTCGATTAATTTCAGTAAAAAATTGTAATCGAGATACGGAGCTTTCACAGCCAATGGTGCTAGGAACCAAGCTCGTAAATAGAGTCGGATAAGGAAAATGCATATTCTTCTGATTGAATCGTTCTCTTTTTTGATCAGTTTAAATTGATCTTGGAATAAATATATTTTAAAGGCATAAATAGCCTTTGCCATCCACCGAGCATGGCTCACAGCTCCAGGAATACGAAATGAGACTCCTCGTCGGGGGGCACCGCCGAGGAAGATCACGGCCAATTCTAATAATTCGCGATAATCATCTCTATGCTGTTTCTGGCGTAACTGTTCTTGTAGAAATTCCAGCATACTGACACGGACATCTTCGGTGACATCTTCTATCCCACTACGGTATTTTTTATTGTCTATGGCCGACCACGTTTCCCTAAATCTTTTAAACAAAATCACATCTGGTCCAGAACTTGCACCCATTACTGCATCAAAACTACCTCTCAAGACTAATTCGAGGATGTGATGTCTACACGGAAGGTAGAGTAAATCACGATCAAACATTTTCTCAAGATTTGTACAGGCACCATTTATTCGGCCGGTGTTGCTTGCAGTTGTATCGAAACACAACGCCTGTATTTTTTCTTCTATGCCCCATTTTTCCACTGCTTGGTAAACGGCTACAGCTTGATCTTCTCCTTTAGATGTTGGAATTTCAGGTATACCTAATAATTGTTCTCTGCCGTGAAAAGTAACAATTATTGCTAGTCTATCAACCTTTTCCACGCCACATAAAGCTGGAAGTAGCTTGCCATCCCAGTGTAACACCAAAGCGTTGCAATCCGCTAGATTAAAATTTCCTTTAATTTCTGCTTGCCTCTGTTCCCTCAATTTTTTCCGTCGACGTTGAAACGAAGTGCGATTAATAATTAAGCTTTTAGTATTACAGTTGAAAGCTTCTGCTGCAGCCATTAAAAGATGAACCGCATTTCGGTCGCTGATTTTGCATCTGTCTAATGCTTCAGACAGACGTGGAGTGAAAAAATCTAGTGTACCTCTCGTACCCGAAGTACTTGGTTCACTCACTCTCATTGTATCACTTGAGCCTGGTTGTGTATCTTCAGCTGGATCATTAGAATGCTGGCTGTCTTCTTCATCTTCACTATCACTGCTTGACAATGATGGTAGGTGAACCATGACGTTTCGTTCCATTTCCTCGTAAGTTCTCTTTCTTCTCTCTGTTTTTTTCTATGCGTTCCTGGTTTTTTTCTTCACTCGCTTTAAATTTGCGATCAATGCCAGCCATGGAACCTGGTCGTCCTTTCTTACGCTGCAATAGTAAATATTGCTTATCCTCTTCGTTCTTAACGATGTTTAACGCATTCTCATGGGCAACATCAAATAAATCATCTAATTTATCGAGGAATTTCGCTCGTTTATTCGTTTCCACATCTGATTCTCTACTCAACCTCTTCTGTAAATCTCCCCATTCTTTATGCAGTGATTTAACTTTTTCAATGCAATGATCAGTTCGTTTTGTGGGAATTCGTGCCTTTTCCCAAAAAACTAGAACTTCTTTTACAACTAAGGTCGCACTTGCTTTGATGGATAATTTAACTACACGTAAATTGAAGAAAAGAACACTGAGTACTTGCCGATTTGAAGGTAGTTTCGCTCCTACAATTTGGTTTGTTATGTTTCCGATGAGACTACATTCGTAATCTTTCCGTAAACAGCGCGGAGGTTTTGAAGTGGACTTTAATGATGATGCCATTATATCACAACGTGAAATAACATTAATAGATATTCACTAAATGAAAGAGCGTACAGCAAAATAACCCGGAGCGAACTTAGAAAACTGCCTTACTGGCTCGAAGACTCGAACTGAAATGACTGAGCGGTGTTGAGGGACGCCGCTTATATAGGCCGCAGGCGCAGAACTTTCTAGAACCTTCCAGAAGCGGTTTTTTTACGCACTTATGATACTTTTCAATTTCCGTGAATATCTCGTCCAATTTTGGTTTTAAGTAAATAATGGTTATAACTAAATTTATTGTAAATTGAATTCTCTTTCGATGATATTCTATATTTCTTTCGAATAAAACACTGTAAAGAAGATAAAAACGGTTTTATATGAAAAAATATCAATATTGTTAAAATCAAACTTTAGGGCCTTTGGGGGCCATCTTAATATTGTCTGATTGAGCTGAAATTTTACAAAGAGCATTTTTACATGGATTAGAACAACTTTGGAGGTTGGGAGATGAACAATATTTCATTTCAGAAAATCACATACAACTAAGGGCCACCCTAATATATATATATAAAGTTAACATAGATGCACCATATCCCGCAAAGAAGTGGAGGGTAGGGGCTCGAGCCTGGGCTACCTTCACCAGAGTAAATTAAATCGGGATGGCCGGCCCGTCGTCACAACCGCACAGCTTTTGGCAGCATTGCGGTTTGAACCCACAACTCAGTATAGTGTCTTCCGGGCGACGCCCAAAAATCAAGGCAAAAGACGCTCATATATATATATATATATATATATATACAGGGTGGGCGGAAAGTAGCTCCCTATTTTGGATTGGTAAAAAAACACGTATATTATCCATTTATTTCAGAAGAAATAATATGAAAAGGTAGGCATACATGGTAGGTTTTCTCTAAAATTCAATGTGGGCTCCAACTCTTTCCACCAGCTTCTGGAGCCGCCCAGGAATGGCGTCCACTGACTTTAGCAGGAACTCCGGCGGGATGGAGGACATGACTTCCCGAATTCGGTCCTCCAGTTCTTCCAATGTCCTCGGTTTGGTGCGGTAGACTTCTTCCTTTACCCACCCCCAAAGAAAGAAGTCGCACGGTGTCAAGTCGGGGCTCCTGGCTGGCCATTGATGTGGACCACGACGACCCATCCAACGCCCAGGGAAGTGGGCATCCAGCCACTCACGGACAACAATGGCCAGCCAGGAGCCCCGACTTGACACCGTGCGACTTCTTTCTTTGGGGGTGGGTAAAGGAAGAAGTCTACCGCACCAAACCGAGGACATTGGAAGAACTGGAGGACCGAATTCGGGAAGTCATGTCCTCCATCCCGCCGGAGTTCCTGCTAAAGTCAGTGGACGCCATTCCTGGGCGGCTCAGAAGCTGGTGGAAAGAGTTGGAGCCCACATTGAATTTTAGAGAAAACCTACCATGTATGCCTACCTTTTCATATTATTTCTTCTGAAATAAATGGATAATATACGTGTTTTTTTACCAATCCAAAATAGGGAGCTACTTTCCGCCCACCCTGTATATATATAATATATATATATATATATGATTCATTTCTTGGAAATAATTTAATGCTTATTGATTACTGTAAGTACATAATTTTACAGATTTATACTATATTATTATTATTTTAAAATTAATATGAAAAAATAATTTGTTTACATTAATGTTAATTAAAAGCGAGTTTTTTTTTATATTTAAAGTCATGAAAATGGGGGTGCTTTTAAAATTTTATTTACTCACTGCAATTGCGTTGAAAGTGTAAACTTTTGTGTGTGTTTTTACGATTGAAAATCATTTGATTATTCATAATTTTTACGATGGTGAATAATAATAATCAATGTGCGAGGTTTTTTTATGAGGTATTATGAGTAATGATTCCATTATGTGAAGGTTTGTAAAGTTGTTGGTTGTTTAATCCGTAAATTATACTAAAGGAACTGCGTGATAATGGATGGTTGTTTGAGACAGTGATCTGTGATGGATGATTTGGTGGGTTGGGTTAGGTTAGGTTAGGTTGAGTTAGGTTTGTTTGAGATCATATACCTTTATGGTCATCGACTCGAATGGCGAAATTAATTGGCTGAAAAAAAATGAGCAGCTACTGCGTTTAAATGAATAGACAGTTGAAATCAGCACCCGTAGTTCACTGGATAACATCGTTCCCAATAAGCGAAGTGAAGACAGTGAGTGCGGGGAGGGGTCTTCGACTCCCGATGATGCTAGTAATAATAATAATAATGCAGGAATTAGCGCAATGGGCTACTGTAGTTTGGCTGAGCCTTAATAATAATAATAATAATAATAATTATTATTATTATTATTATTATTATTATTTTTATTAGTCGACGACATTAAGGTCTCCGAAATTTGTTCTTCGTTCTTGAAAACGATTTACAAAAGTTTTGTCATTTGTAAAGACGAATTGAAAGTTAATTTGAGTGTAGTGTCGTTTGAGAAGGAAGGTTAATCCTTTATCTTTTAAATTTATATTTAAATAATCGTAATAAGGGATCTTGCAGTCTTTGTTTTATCTCGTAAATAATTAATATGAGAACCCAATGAAGCCGAAACCTTAACGCCAAATTAAACAGGAAAAATAAATCTCAGCAGGCCAATTAGCGACATTACAGTATGTCATATGTTAAAATTAATGTAATATTATATTGTTACTAACTGTAATATTTATTTGTATCAATAAAGGCTCATTGATTAATTGGCCCTTTACGCATTCGATTAGCTTTCATTTGGTTCACATTCGTGTAAAAAAAAAATTTTTCCCCCATCGAAAGTAGAATAAAGACGTTAATAATATAAAAAATGTTTAGAATGAATTATATGATGACTATATCTCCCAAGTTCGATTCAAGTGTTTTTATATTACTGATTTTATAGATGAAAGGAGTATAACTTAAGTAGTTTGTACCTACTCCGTGGATGCGAGTTTTGTGTAAATTGATGTTTGAAATTTGTTAGTTTTTCTATTCAAATATAGATATCAAAGAAAGGTCGTTATCTTCATCTCCTCGAGTGAATTTACCATTTCGATGTTAAATAGTCAAGAAGTTCAAGAAACTGATTAGTTGCTTGTTTTGCGTCATGGAATAGCAAGAAAGTATCGTCCATATAAGTTTGTGTATAAATAATGTAAAAATTCATGGCAATAGATTTTAGTCAATTTTCCAGGTGGTAACATATATATATATATATATATATATATATATATATATATATATTATATATACATATATATATATATATATATATATATATATATATAATATATATATATATATACTAGAACGCCCAGTGTGGCTCGCGCAACAAAAATCCCCTGAAACACAACCTAAAGGGGAACTGGGTGGGGCGGGTGTGTTACTAAAACCTTCCCTTGTTCTCCTTTAATGTGTATACTAAATTGGTACAGACTACCCTAGCTGTTTAGGCGTGTATAAAGGAACAGAATGTCAGACAACATCGATCATCATCAAACATCATCACCCCTACATACAGTGCTGATTAAAAGTTTTCATACAGCTAGGAAAAGAAGTTTGTTGTTTAAAGAAAAATAATTGCGTTGATAACTCAGATGTTTTCGGTAGAATAAAGACATTATTCCCACCCACCCCAAATCATTTGCATCTTAATTTATTAAAAAATTGCATGATTTTATATCTCTAAAATGTTTTATTTACAAAATAGGTTGAGCAAAAGTATTCAAACAGATATGACATTTTGGCAAATTCACTAAAATCCATTTATGGTTGACTTTATCTTTTTAAAATTTGTGCCTTACTCGGCGTTTGGAGAAAAAAAACAAAAAAAAGAGAAGAGCTAAGGTGTAAGTGTAAACAAACGTTTAGGCCAGTACGTGAGGTGATAATTAATTGACAGCGGCACAAGTAAAGAGTTAGCTGAAGACCTTAAAAAGCGTGTTAGTGATGCTCACAAGGAAGGAGAAAATTAGCCATATGCTACCAGTGCTTGATTGTATTGAAATGGAAAAGCTTTCATACCACCAAAACCGCAACTCGAAATGGAAGACCTAAGAAACTTTCAGACCGTAATAAGCGCTATATTACAAATAAAGCATTATCTAATCCAAAGCTAAGTTCAAAAGACCTAAAAGATTCTCTGGAAAAGATTGGAGTCCATGTTCAATTATTGTTCATCGTTCAACTGTCCGTCGTACGTTGAACAAAAATAACATTTATGGAATAGTTCCAAGGAAAAAAGCTTCTATTGAAGAAACATCATCGTGAAGATCGACTGAATTGTGCTGAAAGCCATGAAAATGACTCGGTTGCTTATTGAAAACGAATTTTGTTCACAGACGAAACAAAACTAGAGCTATTTAATAGAAATGACCAAACACAAAAATGAAAGATCAGAACATATTACCCACTCTGAAGCATGGTGGTGGGAGTGCTCTCTTTTTTTTTGGGGGGGGGGGGGGGTAGTGCTGCTGGACCTGGTAATATGGTAGTGTGTGTGTGTGTGTGTATACACACACACCACACTCAAAAGAATTTCATGCATAAAAGTGCATACACTCCTCCAAGCTGATCCCTCGAGTGCAACTAGCATGCTGACACAAAGAAAACTTTGCTCTCCCTAAACCCAAATAATAGCATACTTCGGGTACTGTAATTTCACTCGAGGTATGTTGTTAGACGCTCTATTAATAATTCATGGTACCGTTTACGATTTTATTAATTTACTTAAACAAATGCTGTGATGAAAAGTGCACGTACTCTGCTCATTTCACATCGCTTTCAAGCTAACCCATGAAACATCTGCGATTTTTTAGTGTATATATATATATATATATATATATATATATATATATATTATGCAGGAAGGAGGGGTCAAAGACAAATGTCCGCAAAAGCGCCCCCCCGCTGCCCTGGTCTGCGTTCCCGGTATCGGCAGCGGGGGAACCAGAAGTGGGGACATTTATGGTCCCTTCCCCAGGGAACTCCGAGGCTCTTGAAGTTGATGCCATTTTTTTTTTTAATTTTGAAAAGATTATGTAGTGTGTAAGATGCGTGTATATGTAGTGAGGAATAGGGAAAGAAGCGTGTGTTTGAGTACATGCTGAACTGCTCACAGGGTAGATGAGACGCAGAAAAAGATCAACTAAGGAGGACAGTGACAGGAGAAACGGGAGTTCCAGCACTCCCTATCTTCTGTCTAACGTCTACCCGAGAGTACTTCCCTGGTCGATTGGTGTCTACAATCTCCTCCAATGAGGATATATATATAATATGGCTTCGATTTTGAACAACTGTTCAGGATCGACCTGCGTCCGACCCCTGTTCAGCATCCCGCCTCATTTGGAGGAATTTTATTGTACCCATTTATCGACCAGCCAATGGAAAGAGAAACACCCCGAGTGTGAGGTGTACGCTAGTTGCCCTCGACGGAAATCGAAAACGAGCCAATGGATTTGTAGTCAACGAGGCTAACCACAACACCACCGAAGTACATATCTGAATTATTTTGCATGAATGCACACAATTTTGATAAATTTGCATATACAGGGTGAGTGAAAAGTCCCTGTGCACCTGTCCACTTCCAACACAGTGCAGGTATAGGTTTACTACACTTCATGCAGGTGCACAGGAACCTTTCGCTCACCCTGTATAATGCGTATACATATTATATTATATACTGTATATAATTAATGTTATCTCCTCCAAACCTTCGCTAATGAATGTTATACAGGTCAAATTTTGCTCGCTTGACCATCTAATTACAAATTACACTTGCATATTCTACCTCTCTTCCTGATACCGTAATTAATTGAGTCATTAGTATTATAACAGCATTTTGTTCGTAGTTATAATTACAGATCAATTACAGTTATTTAACCGAAATTTGTTATTCTTACTTGCGTATATATATATATATATATATATATATATATATATATATATACTAATCAATCGATGTATTTATAGCTTAAGTAGGATAAAAACTGAACATTCTTTCATACACACACACACACACACACACACATATATATATATATATATATATATATATATATATATATATATATATATATATATATATATACATCGTACCTGCCATCTTGGCATCCACGCATAGATCGATATCCGGATCGATATGGATTTTGGTTGGATGAAACTGCGGGATTATATTTATAGAATAGATTAATTGGAGTCACGAAAAAAAGGTTAATAATATAAGCGTGGCCATAAAAAAGGTAATTTAAGTTAATGATAGGACAATATGGAACTTTAGAAGTTACAAAAAGGCAATCTCTTATCATCTTCATCGTAGCTGTTATCACGCTAAATTTTTATTTATGACCGTACTCTACGTAGCCGTGACCATATTCTGAATATATATTTACGACCACATTAAACGGCAATAGCAAACAGTATTATATGACCATATTAACCCTTTCTTGCATTATACGAGTGTCCCCTAAAGTTGAATAAAATCGTCTGACATGAGCCACATAGGATCAACAATGGTGGATAAAATGTAACAAAGAATTAAAATACGATACTATATTCAAACCTGTACACACACACACACACACACACACAACTATCATGATTATTATGTATGAAAATAATGTTACCCTCCGAGATAAGGACACTAGCAAATGTTTAGTACAATACTTCAGAATCTAAATGTCTTAAAGCATTGTTTTAATGTCCAATCTATTTGTTAAAAGTTAAAGGTCAAGTCAGTTTTTAGGAGGAGTGGGGGTAAATGGGAAATGGGTTTTTAGATAATGTGATATTTATAGTATTTATTAACTTAGCAATTGTATTATTATTTAGTGTCACATTTACGGTATATATATTTTTTACTGTTTTTTAATGTGGTCTCGCTAAAGACAAGTTTCAGACAAGTTGAATTTTATTATGAGTAATATTTTAATTATTTTTTAATTATTACATCATTGTATCAATTATTTAATTATTTAAAGAGCATGATGCCAACAGTTTGACCTTCGTGTGAAGAAAGACCAATGCACGGAACTACTACGAGGTTACAAAGTTTATACTGTAAGGTTAAAGTTTATTTAAATGCTCCGAACGATATCTTCCAATCCTATTTTAAATAAACGTTTAAGTCCATAATTTTGATTTTAATTAAATTGGGGAAAGTTTTATTTATTTATTTATTTATCGACTCTCTTCGTCAAAACTCAAAATTAACGTGATTCAAATGAAAATTCATAAAAACTTACAAAACCTACCAAATAAAAATGAAAAACGGGTAAAAATATATAAAATCTGATGAAAACTTATAAAAACTGATAAAAACCTAAATACTAATTAGTCTAATAAAACTCAGTCTGATAAATACAAATACTATACGCATTTCCTCGACAAGCCCAAAACATTGACACTATAAAAACCTAATTTAACCTTACTTAACCTAATTTAATCTAACCTAATAATAACTTGTTGATAGAATGTCAAGTCGGTCAGATGTCGTAAGGCCGATAAATACATAAAAACTGGTAAAATATGATAAAAACGTATACAAAAAAATGAAGAAACCCCGATAAAAAACAGCTAAAACTTATGAAAAACGTAAAAACATATAAAAAACGTGAAAATAAAAAAAAACCTAAAAAAACTATAAAAACATTAAAAAAAACCAGTGAAATAAATATTTCACAGTATAAAAACGTAACTTTTAATGAACTTTATTAATGAAAACACAAATTTAAATACCAGAATTAAAAAAAATAATTAAAAAAACCTTTCATTATTTTAATGTGACAGCAAATAGGAATAATTTTAATATTTTTTAAAATCACTATTCTGGGTTTTTATAACAAATCAGTCTTAAAATTCCATCGAATAATAATTACCGAAATATGATTCATATCATTATGAATTCATAATCGAAAAAGAAAGATGAATTATTCAGTTGTGGTATCGAAAGAACGCAAATGTGCGCGAGAGAAGGAGGGAGGGTGGGTAAAACCCCAATGAACTTAAAGTAGTCTTTCTGACAGGCTTAGTTTAGAATGGGTATATTGTTTTCATATAATTTCATATACAGTGTGTGTATATATATCGTAACAGCGATTCAAAAATAACCCCTGTCATGATCCGAAATGTGTTCCGCAATGCTGCTGACAGATTCGAACTCTGTAGAGACACTGATGGTGCTCATGTAGAATCATACGCTTAAATATTCATTAAATGTATTCCTTCTATTATATTGTTATTGAATTTTACCCTTTTTTCTACGTTTTCACTGAAATAAGGACTTTATAAACACCCTGTGTATATATATTATTATAATATATATAATATATATATATATATTTCACAATTAAACACCAATTAATAATCATGCACACCCACACGGAAAAATAAAATGCGATTCCAAATCTTTTCGTGTATTTAACAACACCTCGTCAGGAAATGAATGGAGAAGGTAAGAGGCATAAGTAAATAAATAAATATAATATATGAGGTAAGAAAGATTAGCGAAGGATTAACAAGTACCGATTAAGAGATAAAGATATTTTAACAAGATATGGTCCATTTTATAAGTTCCAAATTACTATTAAAGTTATTCACAAAGTATATGAAGGCATCATTCGTACTTTGTAAATAGCTTTAATGATACTTTGGGAATTTATAAAATGGACTTTATCTCTTTAAAATACCTTTTTCTCTTAATCGGTACTTTTTAATCTTTTGCTAGCTAATCCCTCTTATTTCGTTCGTCCGCACTATATATTTTCTGCCTCTTGCATTCTCTATTCCCTAACGAGTTTTGTTAAATATACGAGAGGTCTTGAATTCACTTTTTATTCTTCACTGTAGGTGTATAAATATACGAGTATATATAAATATATACGAGTGTGTGTGTATATACACTAGCAGAGAACCCGCCCTTCGTCGTGCGGGTAGCAAAAATATCCCGCGTTTTAACGAAAATATCACGACTTAACCTAACCAATTGTCAAGGGCGTACAATTGACCTAACTGGGTATTCAATAATTTTACCATGTTTCGATATATATATATATATATATATATAATGACGTAATGATGTTGATGACGTCATTTAATTTTTAAAAATTATTTAATTTATTAACACCCAGGTGCACAACCTCGGGACCTAATCAATATGTGTGTGAAGTTTCATGTTTGTAACTGCTTCCATTTTGGAGTTATGGCTGGAAAAGACAGACAGACAGACAGACAGACAGACAGACAGACACACACACGTCCTTTTATTATTATTATTATTATAGACAGTATATATATGTATATACAGGGTGTCCCGTAAGTCTGGACCCATAGGGAAAATAATAAAATTACAAAATAGTCCAAAAATTTATTACATAATCTGTTCAAAGTGTCCGCCGTTGTGTCGCACACATAGTTGAAGACGCAATCTCCACTGCGACAGCACTTTCTGAATCACAGTCGCAGAAATTCTTGACACGCCTCCACAATGCGTGCTTTAAGGTGGAAAATGTTCTGAAGTTTGACCTCGTACACTTTAGCTTTCAAGTGGCCCCACAAATAAAAATCATAATAAAAAATAAAAAAAAAAATAATAATAAAATAATAATAATAACATAATAAAAAAATATATTATAAATCCCTATGGGTCCAGACTTACGGGACACCCTGTATGTATATATATATATATATATATATATATATATAATATATTATATATATATACCTCTTGCCTCCTCCATTCTCTAACGAGGTGTTGTTAAATACACTAGAGGCCTTGGATTCGCTTTTTATTTTTCAATGTAGGTGTATAATATATATATATATATATATATATATATATATATATATATATATATATATATATATGCCTGAGAATGTTATTAGACGAAAGCGCTTGAGCACCATTTTGTGTTTCCTTTTTCCTTCGTGGTTATTTTCATTATATATACATATATATATCAACAGAAATTAACTGAGATCACTAAATCAAATATATACCCATGCAAATTTGGGTAAAACAATCCATATTAATGAACGCATAAAAAAAAAAAATCTAAAATAAACTTAACATTCATCAGATGGGTATAAAAATGTGTGGAGTTAAAACCATTTTCATTCACGACCTTAAATATACAAAACGTGAACGGCCAATTCTAAACAAAACGAAACAAATGCAAATTTGGCCAATACATTTTCCCTCTCACCCAAATGATGCTCGAGGTCATTGCTTCTATTTACATGAAACTCGTTTTCACATATATATATATATATATATATATATATATATATAGCTCGTATATGCCTTAGTTTTTAAAAGCATTATCCTATGTCATACAGAATATAATATATATATATATATAATATATATATATAATATATATATATATATATATATATATATAATGTTACACACAGAGTGTGCATGGAACAAGGAACTCTTCTGGGAAAATTAAATCCAGTATAGTTCGAATAAGTAATGGTAAATGACAAATACTATAGTTTTTCTTTTTCATGATGTTAGCCCAACGTGGGTAACGGGTCACTCGCAAAGAGGCCCCAAACTATAGCTTCCCTCAAAGCTATCTGCCAAGCAGATAGGATCCAGCTTTGGAACAGGAACTAGGGTTTACAGCTACACCTAGCCTATATATTCAGCACCTTAATATAAGCAAGAAACTCAAAGAAAAAGGGGGAAACTATTGTATTTTGAACCAAAAAACCAAAACTTAAACCTCAAGTGGTAGAGTTGAGCGTCCACTTTTTGAAGCACTTAACACGTGCGTTTCATGATGGGGTTGAACTCAGAATGGTCCCCTGAGATCCTTTATGTTACACACAGACCGTGACCCGTTGCCCACGTTGGGCTAACAAATGAAAAAGAAAAACTATAGTATTTGTCATTTACCATTACTTATTCGACCTATGTGGAGTTAATTTCCCAGAAGAGTTCTTTGTTCCATGCACGGTCTGTGTGTATTGTGTAACGTAAAAGATCTCAAGGGACCATTCTGAGTTCAATCCCATATTATAATATATAATATATATATATGATACACACAGACCGTGCATGGAACAAGGAACTCTTCTGGGATAATTAAATCAACTATAGTCCGGAAATAAGTAATGGTAAATGACAATACCATAGTTTTCTTTTTCTTTGATGCAAGCCCGACGTGGGCAACGGGTCTCTCGCAAAGAGGTCCATAAATATAGCTTCCTCACCAGCTATCTGCAAAGCAGACAGAATGGTTCCCTGAGCTGGATCCTGAGTTCATTCCCATCATGAAACGGACATGTTATGTGCCTTGAAAAGTGGACGCTCAATTCTGCCAGTTGAGGTTTAAGTTTGGATTTGGCTAAAAATATAATAGTTACCCCTTTTTCTTTGATTTATTCAATCCGACGTGAATGCAACGAGTCTTTTACTTCTATTGAGGTTCTAATGTAGTGGGGCTAGGCTGCTTTAAACCCTAGATCCATGTCCAAAGCTGGATCCTGTCTGCTTTGCAGATAGCTGGTGAGGGAAGCTATATTATGGGATCTCTTTGCGAGAGACCCGTTGCCCACGTCGGGCTTGCATCATGAAAAAGAAAAAACTATGGTATTTGTCATTTACCATTACTTATTCGGACTATAGGGATTTAATTATCCCAGAAGAGTTCCTTGTTCAATGCACGGTCTGTGTGTATCATAAAAAACTCAGGGAACCATTCTGAGTCATTCCCATATATATATATATAATATAGGGTGGTCCACAAGTACCAATCGGTAATAATTAAAGCGAAAATCCATCAAGCGGATTTTAAAAAGATGGAAGAATATTTGTCGACATGGTTATATTTTGCAATCTGAATACAATAATATTTCTAAACTTATTATAAACTTTTGACTTTGATGTTTTGTATTTTCGCTTTAATTATAACCGAATATATATATATATATATATATATATATATATATATATATATACAGGGTGGCCCATATTTTCTTTTATTTTTTTAGGCATTTCCCTTAATGCCTATAACCTTTAATCACAGGGATTACGCATTAGTAACTAACTTAAAGTAACCCAACCAACCCAACTTTACATAACCTAACCGACTCAACCTAACCAACCTAGCTGTCACGAATTGATTAAGGGCCACAGGGATTACGCGAAATGCCTGGTTTTACACAATGAGGTTCCGCGCGATGATCCCATTCACGAATGTCAAGCTTGTCGCCCTCAATATATAGATATATAATATATATAAGCAATAAGTGTTCTTACTGACGAAAATATGCTCACTCTTACCAGTTCGGCTTTAAGCAAAGAACTCTACGGAGAATATCGTTATATTGTCTTACCTGAGGAACTTTAAAAAATTAGAACAAGAAAATCTCAGTTGGCAGCTTTTCTTGGATCTGCCTAAAGCTTTTGGCTCTGAGGAATACTCTATTTTGATGCAAATTGGCAAATTATGGCGTAAGAGGAGCGCCATTAGACTATGCTTCAAAGTCTTATTTCAGTAATAGAACACGATACGGTAGCTGTAACGAGCGTGAATTGGATATACAATCGCTTACGGAAGGAGTACCCGCAGCTCGATAGTAGGGGCCCTTCTATTTCTATGCTGTGTAAATAACTAACTCTATGCAGCTAACAGGCTTCCCTTAAGACTGAATAAAATCGTCTGGCTTTAACTAGAATAAAATCAGTAAATGTCACAGGTAACCAACATTTGGTGTATGTGCGAATAAACACCATAGTCTCAATGTACTCGTATATGACAACAACTTAGCTATCCTTTAAGGAAGAGCAAAGGAAGGGCTCAGTCCTGTATTTGTTTTAGTGAATGCAAAGTTGACGACGAGTTTATATCTTTTAAATCAAAACAAAACGTTTCTAAGTGTAAATCTACTTACTGGTAACACAATACTAATGACGGTATATATATAATATATATATATATATCTGCTAGTTTCATAGCGGTTGTTTAACCTTCTTCGCAACATCCAAGGTCATATGGCGAAGGAGAGCTTCCAATTTCACGGGGATGCGAACGCGCGTCGCTTCATTATCCGAACATTGAGGACGATCCCTCATACAACTACTACCCAGACCCAATGTCGCTCAACTTTGCTGATCGACGAGAAGCGGTGTAACGGACAATGGCAACGACCGTAGCGATGAATGTATACGGGATACGTCTCTGTTCAGTTACATAAATTAAAATGCATCATCCCGAAATTTATTATTATTATTATTTTTGTTTAGTTCGGGGTTATTTAAATTCTTTCGCACCATCTAAGGTCATATGAAGGAAGGGACCTACAGCTTTACGTGGATTCTGAACCATGGGTCGCTACATCATCTGAACACGGAGTACGGTTACTTTGTTGATCTATCGGGAAGCTGCGTTACGACATGAGCACGATAGAGTCACATTTATAACTAAATTTACAACATGTTCTCTCGCACATATTCATATCGTATATAAACGCACATATTAAGAAAAACAGAAGCCAACATATAATCCAGCTGTGAAGCGTATTGAACGAGAAAACTACCCAAATTACCTCTGGCGGTTGCTGAAAGCCAACTGAGAACACAAAACCACTTAAATTGGCAACTGACGTATTTGAACTTAATCTTCTCTCTCTCTCTCTCTTCTCTCTCTCTCTCTCTCTCCTCTCTCTCTCTCTCTCTCTCTCTCTCTCTCTCTCTCTCTCTCTCTCACAATAATATTTCATATATACCGCCTTACGTTGATATCGTAAAAGAAATTAGACAACGAAGTGTAACTACCGAAGGAGGCGTGCAAGGCATAATAAAAAAGTATTGATCCCTCAAAAACTGGTATTTATGCTTTAAATTTGAAGTATATCAGTCTCTTACGGAGATGTCGATGTTTGGAATAGTCAGTAATGCAGGAATGACAAAAACTGACAACGCTCAGGCCAACTAATGCGGCCCATTCGTTAACTCCTCGATTTTTATTAACTAACACCATCGGGAGTCGAACTCTCGACCTAAGAATCTTCCCTTCGTTCATAGGGAAACTGTGTTACCCACTGAGATACGGACACTGGCTTCGACTCCCGATGGTGTTGGTTAATAATAATCGAGGAGTTAGCGAATGGGCCGCATTAGTTGGCCTGAGCGTTGTGCCAATTTCTGGCCATGCTAACTGATTATTATTAACATCATCATAATTATTTTTACCCTGCATTTACCTTTTTAAATGCACAGATTTACTATTATTGCTATTACTATTATTATTTTTATTACTACTATTATTATTATTGGCAGTAATAGTAGTAATAGTTTTACTGAAACAATTATCATTAAACGGAATATGCCTATTGTAATATAAGGTAATGCACTTCACGATAATGATATTGCTTCTTATAATTAACCCTTCGGACTACATATCGTACCGCATAACGTAATTGATGTCAATCGTAACGAGTTCTTCCTTCTATAAAACATTTTATTAATTACTCATAAAACTTTAATTACAAAAGGTAAGTTCAATTTTGGAATATACACTTTTTTTCGCTTACTTTTTCCTTTATCATTTTCAAAATAACTTAATTATGATCTTATACGACACAAATTCAGATTTTACTCTTCGAATTTAGACCAAACAATGGAGTGTGTGTGTATATATATATATATATATAATTATATATATATATATATATATATATATATATATATATATATATAAAAACTTCATATATTAATCACAATTTGTATGACAAGACAACAAAAGCTTGTCTATTCACAAGTATTTATCTACATTATCTAAATTCAACGTAAACAAACGTATACGTAATATATATATATTTATGTGATATATCTATGCAGCATGCAGTGCATAAATATCTGTGTGTAATCTTCGTAATATATATATATATACTGTGTGTGTGTATATATATATATATATATATATATATATAACCTTTGGTTAGCTTCCGCTCGAATTGTTCATTCTGACGAAGGTCAAGCTTCACTCCACCTTAGACCTACAGTTTAATGTGGAATCCGAACTACGCCCCAACAGCAGCCCAGCGTCTTAACCACTAGGCCATCCAGGGTACCCATTTATCTACCAACCACTTTCTTTATTGTGTGGAAGGATGAACAGCTGAGTTTTGCTGCGCACCGACTGCCGTCACCGGGTCTCGAACCCTTGGTTGAAGGATTCGTAGTCAGCGACGCTAACTACTACACCACCGTGGCGCATTCAGGTTATATATAACCTTTAACCTTTGGTTAGCTTCCGCCCGAATTGTTCATTCTAACGAAGGTCAAGCTTTTCACTACACCTTAGACCTACAGTTTAACGTGGAATCCGAACCACGCCCCATCAGCAGCCCAGCGTCTTAACCGCTAGGCCACCTAGGGTACCCATTTATCTACCAACCACTTTCTTTATTGTGTGGAAAGATGAACAGCTGGGTTTTGCTGCGCGCCGCCTGCCGTCGGGTCTCGAACCCGGGGCCGATGGATTCGTAGTCAGCGACGCTAACCACTACACCACCGAGGCGCATATTATATATATATACAGGGTGTTTTATATATATATATATAATATATACAGGGTGTTTCAGGAAGAAGGGTCAATACTTCGGGAGGTGATAGTATCGGTCATTGTGAGAATACAAGTTCATATGAACATGTGTCTAATTCTGAATGGTTACGGAGATAGAGCTGTTTGAATCTGATGCGCGCGCAGCTCTTCCTCCCCCTTCCCTCCCCTATAACTTTGAACCATGTAAGCTGTAATGTAAGCATGTAACATAAGCCAGTCGACAGCTGACTGTTGACATTGTTTGAAGCAGTGTTAAGAATGCCACACACCTTCACACATGCCGAATATGCAGATATGGTGTATGTCTACGGTTTTTGCGATGGAAGTGCAACAGCTGCTGTTGCAGAATACCGTCGACGGTTTCCGAACCGCAGAATTCCGGATCGAAGTGTGTTTACCAGGATTTTCAACACATTGCGTGAGATTGGTACACTTCCCAGCGCTCATGTTTCATCTGAACGTGAAGGTCAACAAGATGTGGATGAAGTGGAAAACATTCTTCAATTGGTAGAGCGTAGTCCTACTACTAGCTCACGAAGAATTTCTACACGTCTCGGTGTACCACACACAAGAGTATGGCGAACATCACGTGAGGAAGGCTTGCATCCATATCATGTACAGCGTGTACAACACCTTCAACCAGGAGACGCTGCCCTGCGACTGGAATTTTGTCATTGGGTAAATGCTAATCGCCGATTGCTTTGATTAATACTGTTCACCGATGAAGCTACTTTCACCCGTCACGGTATCAACAACACTCGTAACTATCATCGGTGGTCAGACGAAAATCCAAATGCCACTGTGGAAACAAATTTTCAACATCGCTTCTCTGCCAGTGTGGTGTGGTATCATCGATGATCAGCTGATTGGCCCTGTTACTTTAGAGAATCGTCTTACAGGACAAAGTTACCTAGAATTTCTGCAGAATGAATTGCCAGGACTATTGGAGGATGTTCCTTTGGCTACATGCGCTGGTATATACTTTCAGCATGACGGGGCTCCTCCACATTCTACCCGTCTGGTGATGCAATACCTAAATCAAACTTTCCCTGGTCGATAGATCGGCCGCGGTGGTCCCATTCAATGGCCACCAAGGTCTCCAGACCTCTCTCCGTTAGATTATTGTTTGTGGGGTGGATGAAAAATCAAGTTTACAAAAAAAGGTGGATACACGAGACGAATTGCTCGCGCGCATTTTGGATGCTGCTGCCCGCATAAAGGAACGTCAAGATCAACTCAGACGAACAACACGCGATCTTCGCACACGAGTTGCAAAGTGCATTGAGGTTGACGGTGGGATTTTCGAAAACGTATTGTAAACTAACAAATTTGTCATTTCTGTATCTGATACCATTCAAAATGCCAATGTTTAAACATTAAATGTTAGAAACAGTAATTGGTTTCTCTTTCTTGATTATCATTAACAATGCTTTTGTATTTGAAGATTCAAACAGCTCTATCTCCGTAACCATTCAGAATTAGACACACGTTCATATGAACTCAAAAAACTTCTTTTTTCTACGTGAAGGTCAAAATATGATAATAAAAACCCACTCTAATAGACAGAGTTCATTTCCACAACAGTTTCGATGTCCACTGGCATCCTCTTCGGGTGGATACAGAAAAACGAATGAACCAAAAACAAGAGGGAAAACAGTCCAGGGACCATTAAGAAATTTGCACCTAGGTTAGATCCCGTTCTCCCCACACTGGAAGTGCATTTTTTTTATTTTTTTAAATTAAAGGGACCCGCTTATAAGTACATTCGCACAAATTTAAAACTATCTTCTTGTTCTATACATACAGATTCTATTATTTTTTTACATAATTATTACATTTATTATTAAATTTATTACATTTAATATTGCATTATTCATATTATACAAACGCATTTCCTATTCATATTATACAAACGCATTTCCAAGTGATTATACCCGACACTCTTATACCAAATGTGTATAATATCAACGTCAACAGAATGGCTTATACCCTAATTATAGCAAACAGCTTAAGACCTTTGAAGGTTCTGTTTCAGTCTTGCAAATTGGATACAGACTGCTGAGTTTGTAAGTTGTGTTGACACTAAAGCAAATAGAAATTAGAAGCTATTTTAGTCTATAATATTTGAGATATCTTCCAATGTTGCCTTGAAACCACTTCTGAATGTATAGTTTTGCCATTACTTACTCTATACTGTATATCGGTTGAAAGTTTTTAACATAGGTAGATACAGACAAATAAATGGATTGATAAATAGATAAAAAGATACGTAGGTATACAGTATACTGTAGAGACAGATCCGGATAAACCCAAGTATTTAAAAGTTACAGATAAATACACATAAAAAGATACACATAAATAAATTATATATATATATATATATATATATATATATATATATATATATAGTATATATGAGAGAGAGAGAGAGAGAGAAGAGAGAGAGAGAGAGAGAGAGAGAGATATGAACCGTACTGTAACGTTATGATTTCTCCATAAAGCGGCCGCCACCGATATTGATTCTTCGGTAAAACTGTGTGTCATATCGTTGATGCTTTTGTGTTCTAAATAAAGTCAATCAACGTGCACCATCAGAAATTTACATTCGATGGAAGTCGGAAACGACAGCCATTTTCCTGTCTTTTTAGGTATTTTGTCATTAAAATTCTCTTTAACCAAATTTTTTTTTTTTGTGGAATTGTTTTTAAAGACGCCATTTTTTCATCATTATCATTTATTATAGTCGTACAAGGGAATTCTCTCATTTTTTGCATACTGAAACAGGAATGGAGCAGATTTTTCTTTTTTTAAGGATCTGTAATAGTTGGACTGTAAACTTTTACATATTTAAAAGGTATTTCAAGATTTGGGTTATCCATAAAAAAATAAAACATTATCATGGCTATTATTATTATAACCTCGCATAAAAACTTACTACCACTTCAAACGACTACCAACGAAGAACTCCAAAGTGTTTATATATGGCTTAATGCCAACAAACTAGACTATATAAGCTGTTTTTTTAACATTTAAGGGATCACAAAAACAAAATCGTTGCCCCCTTTAAACCTAAAAATAAATTAACTCCCTGTTCAGTGAGTGCAATCGGCCAAACTTTTGGGAATTACCGTCGCTTCAAACCTCTCATTCAAAGAACACCTTGAAGATTTATGCAAAAAATCAGCGAAGGTCTCATTCATAATCACAAAAGGTGCAATCACTTCCAAAACAGGTTCTTCGATCCATATACTTCACCATGGTGTACCCACACCTCCAATACTGCATTATTAGTGCTTGCGGAAGCACGCGTCAACATTCGCTACAGCCATTGGCAGTAATGCAAAAAAGATTGATTGTTCGATTTATAGATTTTCCTAATTATATTGAAAGTACAAATCAAGTGTTCCATGCATTAAAAATTCTCAAACAAGAAAAATCTACAAACTAAACATTTGCCTCATACTGTATATGTATCAATCATATCATATTCATAATACTGCTTCAGAAATCGTTCAAAACAAAATATTAACTTCCCAAATACAACACCGCTTTAACAAAACACAATTAGACACGTACATCAGAAAACCGAAATATACTCTAGATTGTGCGACTAGATCATTATCCTCAACAGGTCCAAACCTTTGGAATTCACTTGATGAAGAGAGAAAACAATCTAGAACATTAAAAATCTTTCAAAGGAAATTGAAAGACAAATTCATCAACTCACACAAGCCGTAACTCTGTATACCCTGTATACAAATTAAACTATATTCCTCTATTCCTCTGCCCCTCTATTTCTATCATAATAAATTAATACCTATTTCTACATAGCAAAACAAAAAATAATAACTGGTAAAATAAAACCAAATATGCGAAAGGTTAAGACATCTGTGGTTAAGATACTCATTACCAAAATAATTAATATTTCGATATTTAATAATACTATAATTATTTAATATTTAATCATATTTCATCGCCTAATATCCAAATAAATACGAAGTATAATCATAGCCGAATACTTAATGTAATTATATGTAGTTATGTGAATGTGTAATCTTAGCTGAATATCCATACTGTATGCATTCCTAAATATATGTTTGTAGCTTACAACAGATAAATAATCTCTACCTACTTTTCTCTCTCTGTCTCCATATCTTCAAAACCAGTGTACGTAACTTCGCTATTCTGCATTATTTATCAAGATTTACCATACAATTCCATTCTGCCAATAAAGCATAAAATTTGCTTGTTAATGGCAATTCTATGCTATGTAAGTATATGAAGGAATACAGTTCCAGTTATCTGGACATATAATGGGCATGGAAACACAAAATGGTGCTCAAGCGCTTGAGCACCATTTTGTGTTTCCTTTCCTTCGTGGTTTTATTCATCATAAATATTTTTCACGTGTTACTTTCGTGAAATAATTTTCATATATATATATATATATATATTTTTTTTTTTTTGCGGGTCTACACGCATGTACCTGTATATGTGTATGCGTCTGTATGTATATGCATGTATAAACATACGTATGTCTGTGTGTGTATATATATATAGTGTGTGTGTGTGTGTATGTGTGTGTGTGTTGCATGTACATGTATGCATGTATGCTTCCTGTAGCAAATGATGTGCATCATCAACACAAAAACAATAAATTGTAATATTGATATTATTATTGTCGTTGTTGTTGTTACTATTGTTTTATATTGTTTATTCTACTAAGCTATGTATGCTTGGGAATGCGTTAAGTGTCGCACTGTCATATGTGTGTGTGTGTGTGTGTGTTTTCTGTTACTCTCTATATACCTATTGTATGCCTTATTTGTGTAGCAAAGAATAATAAATTATTATTAATATTATTACAAGTTCAACCACAAAAATTACAAAAATGGAAAATAATGGAAAAATTTGAGTTTTTTACCGCAAAATTTGCACACTTTATTTCTAAATGACAGGATTTTGCTGCAATATTTGAACATTCTGTTCAAATATTTTTCCGCGGGATTAAATTTTTTGTGCGAGTTAACAAATAAAAAAGGTCACCTCACCTTGTATATACAATAAAAAAAATAATAAAAACAGTTAAACCAAGTGCGAAAATTTTAAGGCTTTCCTAAAACAAAAACAAAAAAAAAAAAAACGAAAAAAAACTGGGAAAAATCTAATTTGACTCGAAGAGCTTTGAATGGAACTTCAACTTTTTCGTATGCTACTTTTAGACTCTACTCACCCAATAAAAAAATAAATAAAAAAATTAACCAAACGTAAGAATTCCCAAAAATACAATGTTTGGATTTCTTGAAATTGTAATCCGGCGGAACAGCACGTTTCAATACGGGGATTTATCACTATAAATACAAACTTTGAATAGGCGACTGTGTGTGTGTGTGTGTCTGTGTGTGTGTGTATTTCAGCCTTTATTCCACTTTACTTCAGGTTACTTTAGGTTTACTTAAACTTTAAACCCACGATACTGTTTATTTATATTAATAATAGAGCTACGTCGTGGGCGGCCATCTCTCAACATCGCTTCCCGCCGATCAGTTAGTAGTCGGATTGGGTAGTCCTCCTAAGCCTGGGTTACGTAGAGACCCGTAGATGGTGCAAATTCCACGTAAATCTGTAGGTCCTCTCCATCGCATGACATTTGCCGTTACGAAGGAATCTAAACAACTCAAAATATTAATAATAATAATATTAATAATAATATTAATAATAACACGAATATTACTCGAATTATTTTTAACATAAAATGGAAATATCATCAATTCATTCTTTAAAAATTTCTGTAAACGATTTTTTTTAAAATAATTAATAATTTCTTCATAAACTTCATTCAAACTTCGCTTAATTATTTATTATTAACTTTATATTTTTTTAAATCGAAGTTATATCGTTTGTCGTGTGGCGTCATTTAGTGTTCCCGTTTTCGACTTCTTACATTTGCGCATTCGCCGGTTTATTAATTAGTTTTAGTTTTCGAAGTTATCAGTCGATTGTCGGACCCGTTGACAAAAAATAGTTGGTTTCTCGGAGAAAAATATCTTAAAAATCACAAAAATTTCAAAAAAATTTGCTTAAATAGTTTAATATTTAGTAATTAAGTGTCTTTGTTGCATATTTCATAAAGTTTATTAATTCTTTAAGTATTAAATTCTTTATCAACATGCCTAATTTTTTAAACAAGGAGAAAAAAGTAGTTCCCAACCATTATTACGAGGTTGTTGTTTTTTGTTCACCCTGTACAAGATACATTTAAAATTTACCTTCATGAAAAATCTGAAACTACAGATGGGTTTATTAGATAAAAGCTGTACACCGTTTCAAAGTCCCAAAATGCAAACACTCAAACGTATGAAAGTGCGAGTCTGAATTTCTTTCCTCGTGGGATCTCCTTGTATAAAATGGAGTTCTAGTTGATGGGGAATGGCGGGGAAGTAGAGCGAGCGTTTATATAATGCGTATATTGTCGTCTTTGTATATTAACAAGAACAGTGTGTTGTTTTCAAGTGCGAAAGTGTGCTGGAATATTTCAAGACATAATTGGTGTGTTTGTGTGTGTGTGTGTGTGCGAGAGCGCTTTTGGTGTTTGTGCGCGCGAGCGCTTTTGGTGTTTGTGTGCGCGCGCACGAGCGCTTTTGGTGTTTGTGTGTGTGTGTGTGTGTGTGCGCGCGCGCGCTGTTTGTACGTGTGTGTGTGTGTGTGTGTAAAATAATGGTTTTAAGCTCACGTCCACTTGAATTTCCAATTCTTTCATGGCGTTATTCGTTTGTTTGTTTTTCTGTGCGTATATGGAGTCAGGAATGTGCCAAAAAAACAGAATGGAAAAATAAAAGATTTATTGGAATGTTGTCATATTTTGATTTTTTTTTAACTAAATATGTCGGAATTCCAAAACTTTTATAACCGATACGTTTAACGATTGAATGTCACTCCAAATTAAATATATGTACGTTAGGTTGGTTGGGTTGGGTTGGGTTAAATCGAGTTATATATAAAATTAGTAAGGTAAAGAAAATATATATCTTTGTTAGTCTAAAAATGCGTTCCACTTGAAGTGACAGTGGACTGGTGAGGTTATTGTTTCTAGAGAATCGATGACGAGGGTAGGATGGCACCTTGCAGAACCATAAACCTCATGTACAAGGAGAAAGAAAACTCAAATGGTCTCCCAGCAAAAATATTGATTCAAAAGACTTAGAAAAAGACGAAAGGCACTAACTCACGTTACACACACACACACACACACACAAAATGTGCGCATCTGCGCATAAACGAGGTGTGTGTATATATAGACTTCTTTAAATCCAAATATCTAAAAGAATTAATTAATCAAACCTAATCTAACCTTAGTGCCATCGAGCCGAAAAGGGCCGTCTCGGACGGAACTGAAGGTTCGAAGGGTGTTTTCTGTTACGTCATTAAATAGTGAAGTATTCGCTAATCTAATCTAATCTAACAAAACCTTAACTAACTTTGTCGAATCAGGAATAACATATTTTTTCCGACAATAAAATGTTTCTAGTGTCACCTCAAAAACATCAACCCACTACAGCTTTGAATTATCACACACTCTACCTCACTTATGTCCAGTTGCCTACGCGTGCACACGCATATACACACACATATATACATACACATACACACAGCTATGGCTACTGCATAAAACACATTTTCTGTCGTGAATGGCAACATTTAACTTATTTTATTATAATCTAAATAAGTTAACGTAACTCAACCAAACTTAACCTTCATTTATAACCCTCTTTTTCACGATATTTAACCATTTTTATTAAACAAAAAATACTGGACGTCTAAAATTACGGCGATAGCGCTAATGTCGTTACACGCACGTTCGTGTGGTGATGAGCTGGGTGTGTATCCTGAAGATTGCTACAAAGACCACACACATACACACACAAAACAAAAAAGAAAAAAATTACCGCTTCTCTACTAAACCGCGACAGCTGATTTTGTCGCCTATCAGCTTATAGTATACCGAACGTATAGAGCGACATAAACCGCATGAAAAGACAACCTAACCTAAACTACGCGTTTTCAATTGAGTGAATTTTTAAAATATGGTAAACATCTTGAATTTAAATTTATATTTATCGCTACAGTGTCCACGTGTACGTTTTTGTCATTACATAGTTAGTGTGCATTAGCGTATATAGTGAGGGGGCCATGGGGTCATGGCCCACCCTTTGTACATCAAAATAAAAATACGGATTGATGTATAAAATTTTTTTATAGAGAAGTTTATAATATATATATGAAATTTAATTTTTTAAATTTGTGAATAGCTGATGGCAAAATGTGGCCCGCCCCCTTTGGTTAAACATATATACGCCACTGCTAGTGTGTATTAAACGAGTAAGGGAATGGTTTTAGCCCATTTTGACTTATAAACAATGCTGAAGCAACGCTATTATCATCAGTTGCACTATATATATATATATATATATATATTTTTTTTTTTTTTTCCTTGGGGATTATTCCAAAATAAAGAGGAGAAACATCCTCTCTGAGTGCTTTCCAGTTTATTTCAGAGTCCCTGACCTTCAGAGTCCCCGACCTGACGAAAAGTTGAAATAAACTGGAAAGGACTCAAGAGTGAATGTTTCAGTTTTCCTGTAAGTTGTTTCAAAACACATATATACACGAGAACTCGAGTTACTCCATTGGTTTTTCAAAAATACTTTTGAATGCGCTTCTATATACTATTATTACTATATTTTTGTCTTTTCTATTATAACTATTACTATTATTATTATAATACACTTTCCACTTATCTATTTATGACGTCGTTTATGACAATAATAAATTATTACAACATTTGTAAAAAATATGATATATATTATTATTATTATTATAAGCGCGCGTAGAATTCTTTATACACGTAATTCAGGACATTTTTCCTACATCACGCTAAACCATATGGTGATAATCTCTCGCATCTCTTTCTTATCACTTTCTTATAACTCATCTCCGGATAAAAGAAGAGCCCTTTTCCGTTCGAATTTACCAGACATTTTCATGTCAAACAAATATGATCACGTGACCGTATTAGCCATGATAATTTTATCATTTTCTTCTCATTTTCAATTTTGATATAAAAGTTATTGAAATAAAACAAATGAAGTAATTTCGTCTCTTTCTAGTGCAAAAAAAAAAAAAAAAAAAAAAAGGTACTTGTAGGTCCCCCCCCCCCCCCCAACCAATTTTGACAGAAATTTTCGTTAAAACTAACGAAAATATCACGACTTAACCTAACCAATTATCAAGGGCGTACAGTTCATCTATTAGTAAATAGTAAATACTATTCCAGAAACAATGTTACAATTAATAATTATAATAGATCAACTGTACGCCCTTGATAACTGGTTAGGTTAAGTCGTGATATTTTTGTTAGTTTTAACGAAAATATTCTGTCAAAATTGGTGGGGGGGAGATAACCTACACGTACCAAAAAAAAAGTTAACAAATGTCTACGAAGACATTTCCCGAGACAATGAAAAAGCGCATGACCTTTCATATTTGTTAAAGTAAACTTTAAAGTAAGTAGCTCCGCGAGCAAGTGTAATTTACATCCCCCTACATTATCCGAGTGTAGTTTACATTCCCCAACTTTGTCCGCGTATACCCACTCAAATAAAACGTTAAAACTAACGAAAATATCACGACTTAACCTAACCACGGTAACCAATCGTCAATATACAGTATATATATATATATATATATATATATATATTAGTGGTGTGGTGGACCGGATGTCAGTTTTTCAACATCTGCGAATGCGGATTTTTAATTTCGGTATCCGCGGATGCGGATACGGATATTTAGTTAATCTAATATAATATAGAATTATGAATGTATGACATAATTTTTCAAATTTCGTGATATTACTATTATGGCAGGCAATGCATAAGAATTAAAATTAATATTAATGTTTTCATTACGATAAAAATAATAGCTTTCTCAAGAGTTTCAGCCACAGAAAATGGAATGAAACAAGTTTCATTCAATTTTCTGTGTTACCAGCTATTTATATTTTGAGGTTTATATATTTGTTTGTTCATTAATAATTAATACTTTACATGAAATGTGCATGACTGGGCCTTATAAGCTACTTTATAAGCTAATTTAATTGTAAATTGCATAATTTATTATATCCGCATATGCGGATGCGGATATCCGGTCCACCACTAATATATATATAATATATATATATATATATATATATATATATATATATATATATATATAATTTTTTATATATATATACAGTATATATAAATTGACAATTGGTTAGGTCAAGTCGTAATATTTTCGTTAGTTTTAACGTTTTATTTGATGGATTCATTTAAAAAATGTCTCCTAAAGATCCAAGTGTAGTTTACGTTCCCCACCTTTGACCTAGTGTAGTTTGTGTCCCCTTTTGCGTCACGGGGACGTAAAACTACACTTGCTCCAATGAATTCACAAAGTAAGTCTCCAAGAAAAATATAAATCCTTAGAATGAAAATTTTAAATTGTGTTTTCAAAGAATACTGCTAAAAAAAGATGCCGAATTGAATGCAAATATACAGGGTGCCCCACAAGTTCGGTCTCGCAGGAAAATTTATTTTAAATTAAATCTACGAAAGTTAAACATTAGAACTAAAACAAATGTTCAAATTAATGTCTTGTTTTGGGACCTTCTTTTTGTTGCAGGTAGAATAACACGCAATAGCTAATATGGAAGCGAGTTACATTGCTGAGGAAACGACGGAGGCCTATCCCTCACGAGTGTAACTCAGATCCCAAAACAAGATATCAGTTTGAACAGTTGTTTTAGTTCAAATGTATTACTTTTGTAAATTTAATTTAGAATAAATTTTCCTACGAAACCGGACTTATGGAACACCCTGTGTGTATATATATATATATATCAAAATATATGGCATCATAACGAAACAAAATTTATGTTCTCTACCCTGTTCACCAACGTGAGAAGGGAAAATGATCATAATTTTGTTGCATAATATATGGATTTGTTACAGAATGTATAGTTCATAAATTATTTCATATATATATGTTACTGGTTTAATATGCAATATTAAATTATTTTCTTTTGTAATATTATAAATTTCTTTTTGCTTTTGTGCTTTTCAAGTAAATTACTTTGTTCCTCGTATCTTTGAAGAGGCAATAAGAAAATGAAAATATAAACGTTTAGTTCCCAAAGCGCCGCGTTACGTAAACAAAACTGTATATTGTTAAGTTCGATTTATTACACTGAAAAGTATAATACTAACAGTTAATATGAGCAATGTTCCGCTATTAAAAATATTTGTATTATTCTCTGTAGAAATAGCTTAGATTATAAAAGCGTCGATTTCTTCGTAGATTTTCGCTTCTGGAACAAGGACTTGAGGGTTAGGTTTGCTTTTAGTTTTCGTTGGGGATTGAGAACTAAACGTTACAGTATAATTTAAGCATTATCTTTGCTTATTAACGAGAGCAAACGTGCAAGCAAGAGTTTATTTATTTAGAAAGTTAAAGCATATATATGGCTTTGTTTCGCCGATACAATACATGAAAATTTTAAAGGTATATTAGTACAGCTGTGGGGGAGGGGAATAAGCGACAAGTGAAACTCTCTTCTCTATTTCTTCATCGTAAAATTCTCCTTTAACTTTTATACTATAAGTGCCTTCAGTTGCATGAAATTCTGTATAAATTAGCTATTCTAAAAATGCATTCCCTTTGTCTTTACTCAAAATATCTTTTAAACACATTATCTGCTCTCGATATACGCACATTATCATTATTTAGATTTCTGAGAATGCCAAATGTTGGTGAAAATGTTGGTGAAAATGTTGGTGAAAATGTTGGTGAAAATGTTGGTGAAAATGTTGGTACTATAACCATCTCTGGAATAAGTCCGAACCGGCTGATTCCCACCATTTTTTACCATAGAGCAGTATATCAACTGCAAAAAATATTGCGCGCGCGAGCAAATATAATAGGAGTGAAAACATTATTCTCGAAACAAAAGCTAATAATTTTATCTCAGAATATTGCTATTACTAATGGTATTATCGGAATCAGTGATAATTTCTAAAATCATCGCTTTTCAACCAATCGTGATGAAACTTAGTAGGAATATTTAAAATATGTTTTGAATGCCTATCATTTTGGACAAATTTCTTAAATTTTGAACTCTGAGCATCCAATCAAAATAAAAAAAAATCTCCAAAAATCACCAAACAATAAATCTAGAGATGTTTTCCAGATACACTTTAGGTATGTTCCTCTACTTTCATAAAAATAATATGGTATATCTCCGTTATTCACCGATTATGACAAATTTCTTTTGGAAGGAAACCCCCACACAGCCTTTTTTCTGTAATCAGTGCTCGTACAACAATGTCTCTTTTAACTATATGGACGAGTATGGTGTCCTTCGAAAGGTCTTACAGAGCTCTGAAACCTTAACATGTTTAAAAATAAAAATATTCGTTTATAAACGGGTCAGCTTCAATTACACAGGTCAACAAAAAAACATTTTATTTTCGTTGCCAAGGAAATTCGTACGAATTTAGGGTATTTTGGGGTTGCTGAATTCCAAAATGAAAGTAGTTTTTCCGATTTGGCTCTAGTTCTTGAGATAATGAATACCCTCAATTAATAGGAAACGTAACCATAACGCATGCATATGGGAAACTACCGGAACATTCTAGATGGTGAGACCGAATAAAATGCCATTATGTATTTCATGTGTTTACTTTTGTAAGATTTGAGACAATTTCAATGCGATTTGTAAGTAGGCTCCGCCTGAACATTAAGTTTTTTGCATTTTTACGTGTTTCAATGGGGTACCAATTATCTCATAAATTAGAGCCAATCTAGCAAAACCGATGTCATATTCGGAATCAGCACCACAAAGTTACCCCAAAATCACTAATATGATTGGCAATAAAATGAGTGTTGACCAGTGTTATACGTTTCCATGAAGTACTATGAACGAAAACAAAAATTCACTAAAAACTTTAACTAGTAAACTCATCAAAAAAAGTACAAGACAAAATTATACACAACTTTCTCTTTAGAATTATATTGATTTTGCGTATGCACTCTTCATAGTTTAGTTAGTTGCATTTATATGAGCACGAGTCGAAAACCTCAAATTCGAAAAATATTCCAAGACAGGTGGTTACTGTGGTCACTTCATATATATATATATATATATATATACACCTGTGGAAAGTAATTTAAAATTTTAAATATTTTTAAAAGGAGTAAATACTCAAAAATCAATTTAAAAAATGAAATGGCCATAAAATAATAAATTCTTAACATAGCGAGCTTATTTTCATACTCTTATGTAAACCATGTTGAAGTGTGTGTATATATGGTAAAACTTTTAAGTTCATACCTTTTATAGTTTTTATTTGAGGATGTAATGAACACCATCTTTGTTACATTTTGTAATGTAAGCTGAAGATAGAATTTTTGAAATGTCGCAAAGGCAAACGCTCAAAGGCAGTTAACTAAAAATGCCACATCTTCCATAAATATACCATTAGAAAAGTCTGAGAATTTTCTACAAGAGAGAATTAATTAGTTGAAAAATATAGTTTTTAATTTCTAATAGCTTTAAATTTTATTTCAGTCTGTTAGCACTCAGCTCTTCTTTATATGATATGAAATTCATGTGTATATACTATACACATGTATTGTTCTATTAATTTTTGAAGAACAAAGTTCGTGTGAACCTCAAGTTGTAGACTTTTTTCCAGGCATAAATTGAACTTCGTGAGAAAACTCCCTCGCGGAGACCAGCTTTCTTTTATATACCATATTAAAGACCATGAAAATCTGTCATACTACATAAATTTTAATTTCGGGGGTTAATATTATCAGAAAGAATGTGCCTCAAAAATATCTTGTTTTTAACAATCAAGAACACGTTAACTATAGGGGAGTAGGTGACAAATTTATACATTAAAAATGACCTTGTTTCTATTCTATGTGACTCAAATTGCATGACGTTCTGTCGCTTAACAAGCGATCGAGAAAACATTTCTCAAGTGGTAGACTGAAACCCTCATAAAAAACCTAGTGTATATATCACGTAGTGGAACTTCTCATTTTTTAATAGATATAATATACATGACTAGTGGGACGCTATATATTTCCATTTAACCACACTAGTGAAAGTTGCTCTGAGCAGAAACCTTGGAAAAATCTCTCTCTCTCTCTCTCTCTCTCTCTCTCTCTCTCTCTCTCTCTCTCTCTCTCTGTGTAGTTTTAGGAGACTTCAACTGTCGCGGCATAAAGTGGGAAAACAGGACTGCCGATGCTGAAGGGAGGAGGCTAGTTGACTTTGCTGATGAGAACTTCCTCACTCAGTGGGTCAACGAGCCTACACGAGGCGAAAGCGTTCTAGACTTAGTATTCACGACCGAAGACAACCTCGTCACTGGCCTCACCGTTGACGAATCATTGGGCGGGAGTGATCACGGTCTTATTAGGTTCCGTGTGTGTGTCCCTCGGGTGAAGCGTAGTAACTCGAGAGGCAGTAAGCTCGATCTCCGGCGGGCGAACTTTGTTAGCCTCAGGGATAGCGTAGGAGATATGGGGTTAGAGGTTGGCGGCGATGTTGAGGGAGTGTGGAGTGCATTCCGGGACGAGTTTATGGTGCTGCAGTCTGCTGCCATACCCTCAAAACCGGTCATCCCTGCTTCAACGCAGCCTAGGTGGTTCAATCGTGACATCGCTTCGGCTATCCGAAATAGGAAGTAGCGTATAGGAGGGCGAAGGCCAATCGTTCCCACGAGAACACTGAAGCGTATGTCCGCCTGTGTAGGGAAGTGAAGGCGAAGGTTAGGCTAGCGAAACGTAACGAAGAACTACGGGTGGCAAGCCTCTGCAAGGGGAACCCTAAGGAGTTCTTCAGTTATGTTAATAGTAGAAAGCCCATTAGAAGCATGATAGGTCCGTTAAAGGACGGAAGCGGCGTTCTGCGGACCTCCGACGCGGACATCGCTAATGTGCTTAATGAGTACTTTGCGGGAGTGTTCACCAGGAGGATACCCGCATCATCCCCGAGCCAGGCGTGAGGCACGAAGGTGCTGGCCTGGATAGTGTTAGATGTACCGCGACAGTCGTTGCCGATAGAATAGACAACTGAGCGCGTTTAAGGCTCCTGGGCCAGACCAGTTTCTCCCCAGAGTGTTGCGAGAAGTGCGCGACCAGGTGGCTCCCCACCTGGCTACAGTTTTCAACAAATCGTTGGAGATGGGCCAGGTGCCTGGTGACTGGAGGGAAGCCAACTGACCCCTATCTTTAAGAAAGGGGATCACGAAAGTCCAGGGAACTATCGTCCCATTAGTCTCACTTCAGTTTTAGGTAAATTATTAGAAGGGATAATAGCTGATAGGATCGTTGACCATTTGGATTCCTACAAGCTGCTTGGGGACTCCCAACATGGGTTTAGACGGCATAGATCGTGTCTCACCAACTTGCTCGAGTTTTTCCACGTCATGTTGAGTGAGTACGATAAGAGTAGGGCGATTGATATACTTTATCTCGACTTTCAGAAAGCCTTTGATAAGGTACCTCACCGCCGGCTAATGGCGAAAGTGCGCGCGCTGGGTATCGGTGGGGAAATAGGTAGATGGATTGAAAACTGGCTGAGGAATAGGCGGCAGAGGGTGGTAATTAAAGGGGCTAGTTCGGGTTGGGCCTCGGTCACTAGTGGGGTTCCTCAGGGTTCCGTTTTGGGGCCACTGTTGTTTATCATTTACGTAAATGATATCGACGGTGGCATCGTCAGTCGGATCGCCAAATTCGCTGATGACACCAAGCTTGGGGCCAATGTTGGGACGCCCGAAGCGATCGAGGAACTGCGTGCGGACCTAGGTAGGATAGGAGAGTGGTCCGAAAAATGGCAAATGCCGTTTAACTTGGGTAAATACAAAGTGATGCACATTGGCTACGCCAATCCCAAGTCGGACTACTCGATGTTGGGTAGTAATATCGAGGTGACTGATTTAGAAAAGGACTTGGGTGTACTAATTAGCAGCGACCTTAAGTTTACGAAACAGTGTGTAGAGGTGGAAAAGAAAGCCCAGAAACTATTGGGTTTATCAGGAGGCAATTTCAGTTTCGGAACAAGGAGATTGTGCTCTCACTGTACAATTCCCTTGTTCGGCCGCACCTGGACTATGCTGTGCAGTTCTGGTCGCCCGCCCTCAGGAAAGATATTGAGAGGCTGGAGCGAGTGCAGGCGAGGGCCACAAAGTTAATCCCTTCCGTTAGGCATATGGGCTACAATCGACGGTTACGCGCCCTGAACTTGTTTTCGCTTGAAACTCGGAGGCTGCGCGGTCAACTGATCGAGGTTTTCAAGCTCTTACGCGGGTTGAACGATGTCGATTTTAGAAGTATGTTTAGTTTAAATGATAACCCAACTCGCAACAATGGTTGGAAGTTGGATTTGAAACGGTTTAGGACTAGTGTGTGTGGGAATTACTTTACGTATAAGATCTGTGACACATGGAACAGGTTACCTTCGGAAGTTGTGAACAGTTCCTCTGTGGATCAGTTCAAGAAAAGGTTAGACCAAATCTTGCACACTATTTGAGTGTGCAGAAAATTTTCCGTGGCACCCGTTGCCATTGGTACCTCCTCGGTATGGGCCGCAAGGCCTTTTGAGGTACTTCTTTTCCTTGTAACTCTCTCTCTCTCTCTCTCTCTCTCTCTCTCTCTCCCGTTAGGTATATGGGCTATAATCGACGGTTACGCGCCCTGAACTTGTTTTCGCTTGAAACTTGGAGGCTGCGCGGTCAACTGATCGAGGTTTTCAAGCTCTTACGCGGGTTCAACGATGTCGATTTTAGAAGTATGTTTAGTTTAAATGATAACCCAACTCATAACAATGGTTGGAAGTTGGATTTGAAAAGGTTTAGGACTAGTGTGTGTGGGAATTACTTTACGTATAAGATCTGTGACACATGGAACAGGTTACCTTCGGAAGTTGTGAACAGTTCCTCTGTGGATCAGTTGAAGAAAAGGTTAGACCAAATCTTGCACACTATTTGAGTGTGTACAAAATTTTCCCTGGCACCCGTTGCCATTGGTACCTCCTCGGTATGGGCCGCAAGGCCTTTTGAGGTACTTCTTTTCCTTGTAACTCTCTCTCTCTCTCTCTCTCTCTCTCTCTCGTATGTGTGTGTTCAGGATACAAGTCATTGTTAAGTCGACAAAATTTGATTACCTAACCACACAGTTCATCGAAATACATACAGTATTTACTGCCTAACACTTCTGAATCTGCAGCATCGAAGCTGTAATTCCTGCTTTGATAATATACTGCAAGAGCTCCTCAGATCCTGTAATTTTGTGATATCATGAAAAAACGGGGCTATAAAGAAGGTTAGATTGGGCTACATTAGATTAAGCTAAGTTATGTAATAGTAGGTTAGGTAGGGCTTAACTCAGTCTGCCCTTAACCTAAGCAACCAAGCCAATATAAATACACAAATATAAATAAATATCCTGCAGCAGCTCCTCAGATTAGGTTTCTTTCTGATAAGCAGCTTAAAAAAAAGGGGATATAATGAAGGATAAGCTCAGTTTTTGTAGGTTTGGTAGGGTTTAACCTAACCTATGAAAAACTAGTGTAACCCAGCCCAACCTCAGTTCTGCTTAGAGCTGGTCGGTTTTATATATATGTATATATATGTATGCGCCTCGGTGGTGTCGTGGTTAGCATCGCTGACACAATCCATCAGCCCCGGGAAGACGGCGCGCAGCTTATCCAGCTATTCATCCTTCCGCAAAAAATACGTTGGTAGATAAGATAAATGTGTACCCTAAGTACAAGTACCACGGAGACAGCAGACGATAAGACCATAACGGATTGAACAAGGGAACCAGAGCATATTTTATAACGTCTTTACCAATGCTGAACAACCCTGATAGTTTGTCCTACGTACTCCGAAATGACTATTCCTTTAAGAATACTCCAGCTTGGACCGTACCAAGAATTCCAACTATTATGTCTAGGATTGCATGAAGCTTATCGGATTGCCTCTGCAATTTGCCAAAGTAAAATTTAAATTAATTAACTCTGGAAATAATTTATTGCTTCCGGTGGGTGTAATTTGTTACTGTCCTTATTTTCCTTAAACATGTGAATATTCAAAAATATGCGCGAGATTTTTCCACATTAAAAAGTCTGCTCGGGAGAACGATAGTTCAGTGGTTACGATGGCGGACTCTTGAATGGCAAGGCTCTGGTTCGCTCCCCCGCTGCTAGCTTCTGGGCTGGGTTAAGTTGGCCGCTTACTTTGTCATTGTTCGAGGTAAAGGTAACCTCGGGGACACACTCACTCCGACATCGTGGGGAAATGAGCTTCCTGGGTGTTACCTTTTCAAAAATCTGCAAAATGTTTAAGTTAATAAAATACGCTAAAAAAAACTTACTAAATGTTTAAGATTAATATTCTATGTGGTGGGCAAGTTATCATTACCAAGGTGATAACCAAGGTGCAGGTCCGGTGAAGCATAACATCAGAGTTTAAACTTTTTTAATTATTACTACTTTGAGTAACTAATTATACTAACCAATCCGCCGGAAAATAGGAATAAGTAGTCATAATTTGGCTATCTTTAGAGAATTTACGAACAAAAATTATTCCATATAAATATGCTCAAAACTTTTTCCATAGCAACAACTATTTAACGCTAAAATCTGTTCTCATGATTATGATAAACATATACGTCGAAATGCTGATAATAAATTCCAACCGCAAGCCTGTGGACCAACATACTTATATCTTTTGTGACAAATTTCTCGCATATGGCGATGCATAATGCAAACTTTCGGAAAAAGTTCGCCTAGAAACAAAACTAAAAAGCATAAAAATTACTGACTGTAATAATCTTTTTAGTGACTAATGAAACGTCAAAAACAAAAATCAATCATTCTACTGATTAGTAATTTTTTACGCTTTCAAGAAATTTTACATTTACAGTCAAATTTTTCCCCTAAATTGTACCTTACAGTAAAAAGACGAAATATTTATCTCAAAACCACTTATTAGAAGTCTAGTATAAAATCGTAAACCTAGCCATAAGGCCGGCCGAACATAGGATCGTCTTGCGACTGACGACTTGGGTCGTAACGACTCAAGTCGCAGTGTGCGGGGCTCCCATTCTGTCAATGTAAAATCACACGCGACTCGAGTCGTTACGACGCAAGTCGTCAGTCGTAAGACGATCCTGTGGACTGCCGGCCTAACTGTACCGACGGTTCACCTTGCTGCGCCAAAGCCACGATGCACTGGAGTGCCGATTAAACACGCCGAAAGTATCGTCAACATATGCAATATGCATATATGCCGGATTCACACCAGCGCCCGTAGCTCAGTGAGTAACATCGTTTGAAGTGAAGGCACTAAGGTCGGGGGTTCGACTCCCGATAGTGAAGGTAATAATAATAATAATAATGGAGGAGTTAGCGCAGTGTTTCTCAGCCGGATTTGTCTCACGACCCCCGTGTTGGCGCGACCTCTTATCATCCCTACGGAGTAAAACTCCCGAAACGGGTTTGTTTTTGCACACAAATCACTACTACAGGGATAAACAAACTACAACCCTGGGGGCCGAGACCTCCCCCCCCCCCCGTCTTAGAAACACAGCAATAAGCCGGCCGCATTAGTTGGCCTGAACTCTGTGCCAGTTTCTGGCCCTCCCACTGATTATTAAGTCGGATTCACTATAACTTCGTATCTGTTCTGACGTAAAAGTAGTGGTAATATTTCTTACGTGAACTATGAAGAATGTATAGGAAAGTAAGGATAAAGCAGTGAACCATTCTCATGAAGACATTTTAGTTCTGGAGCGTTTACGAAGTCCGGAAGTGGACAGTTTCAGGGATTTTTATTTCTTCTTAAGTAACAAAAGAAAACTTATTAATGTGCAGTTATAAAATGTAAAACATTGAATGACTCATTGAGTGTAGTGTTGGGGACGATCTGCGTTGTTTCAGTATTTTTACGTACACCGAATTGTGTAAAGTCAATTGTTATTTTGTATGTACCAAGTTATGTAAAAATTAATTAATTTTTTTTTTGCATCGTGATTGTGAAAGTTCTGACATTATGTAAATCTGCGTATGTATAGATTGTGCATATAAGATTCTGGGAGTGGTGCGCGCGCGTGTGCGCCTGAGAGAGAGCAATTTAAAGATTACAGCAGGACTGTGTACACGTTCTGATTGATCAGACGAGATCAGGTGATTCGTGCATTGAAAAAGTGCTGAAGATCTTTTTTCAATTTCAGTTTAATTACATTCTTTATTTTACACACATCTATACAGGTCCGGTGCTAGTGTCTCCGAGCAACTGATACAATGAGCAAACCAACCAACCAACATACAGAGTTTAGAAATAGAACTGTATTTTTTATTAATACAACACATATACTGCATACAATTGGAAACTGCGCTCGCCAACAAGACACTCGCTTTACAGGAAGAAATCTACTATTTAGGTATAATTATAAAATTTTCATATAAAGACTTAAAAGGCTAAAGGGAATTTACAGACGAGGACATTAATTTAAAACATTACAGTTCAATACATATTACAGGTTATTAGATAGTTAAATAATTGATAATAATCGATGTCTTCATTTTACGGCAGTTTTACTGAGCTTGTGTCTCTATGTAACATTGTAACACGTTGACAGTATTATTAAAATAATTAATATAGTATTGTATTAAAAGAATTAATTCGTATGTACATGTAAGATTTGTTTGTATATGCAAAATGCGAACCTTTAAAAATGATAATAAATAGCAGTAGCAAGATGATGATGATAAATAATTTCAGTAATTTATTAAATTTAAATTGTTTTATCAGAGTTGAGTGAGCATTAATTAATTTTAATTCATTCGATAGATTATACCCATAATTCCACCTCCAAATACGCGTAAGAATTTCTATTACCCTGAAAAGCAAAATATGTTCTTTCAAAATAAATTGTTCGATGTTCGCGATGCATTTGATTTTCCACCATTTTCTCAATTATCATCATTATCGGGGAAAGTTGTTTTGTAACTTTGAACATCAAAGAGCGCTTCTATACTTCGAATATGTCCTTACACTTTAATATACAGTATGTATCTATTTAAAGATTTCTGAAGTATGAACATCATAATCACTTAGGCCGGCCGGACACAGGATCGTCTTGCGACTGGCGACTGACGACTTGGGTCGTGACGGCTCCCATTCTGTCAATGTAAAGTCACACGCGACTTGAGTCGTCACGACCCAAGTCGTCAGTCGCAAGACGATCCTGTGTATGGCCGGCCTTACGTTTACTTTTTTATGATTCTGATTTGGTTTATGATTTAAGGGATGATGATAAAGTTACATATACTTCCATACGCATTACAGGTGAGTGGTATGGGCGCAAAATGGGAGTGTGCAAGAATGTTGCAGAGATAATGATCAATGTTGCAAAGGGGAGGGGGCATGCAATGAAGGGGAGGGGGTATGAAATGAAGGGGGGAGAGGGGAGTGGAGAAGGGAGGATGACCTCCCCCTAAAGGGGTTGCCTTAACCTAAGAGAGGAAGAGAAAGGAGAGACGGAGGAGGTCTTTGGGGTAGAAGGTGGGATGTCCTCACTCCCCCAAAGGGAAACCTAACTTAAGTCTTAACCTTAGAAGGAAGGAGAGAGTTCTTTATTCCGCTGAAGTTCGCATCATTATGATCATCCCGAACAGTGTTGCCAGATCTACAGATATATCTGTAGATCTACAGATTTTATGAAGCAATTCAGATTTTCAGATTTTTTCAATAATTTATGCATAATCTACAGATTTTTAATCCAGCAAGCAATCATTATTATTTACTTCCAAAATTTACAACAAGGAAATATTAGGCCTACAGTCTCAATCAATAGGACACAAATGTTCTCGGTATTCAGTTTCAGAAGTCGAGTCGACTCGCTTCTGACTACGATATACATGCCGATTAAATCATTTAATCGGCGCTGATTGGTTGATATTCCCTCTACGTCATGGTAGCATGGAATGTTTTTGTTTTTGTTGAAAAAAATGATATTTATCTGTTTAAATCTAAAAAGGATTTTTTTTGTTTCATTTATGTGTATGAATTAAAGAAGTATTCCGGTGTTCTTATAGTTATTACAGCAATAACCAAAAGGTATTTCCTTTGTCACAAAGTAACGGAATTCAATTTGTTTACTTTCATTTACTTTACTTTTTTTTATGTTAAAGTGCCATATTTATATAAGTTTATAAAAATAAAGAAAATATTATACAAGATTTTATCATTGATAATACCTTAAGACAGTAAATTAAATAAAAATATGTCAAAATTATTATTTAGATGAATATTATAAATCTACAGATTTCTACAGATTTTTTAATCAGATTTATCAGATTTTTAAAAATTCCATCTGGCAACACTGATCCCGAAGCCAAGCAGGTCTTATATAGAGGTACGTTGAGTTGCCAGATACCACTTTTTATTTTAATTGTTCAGGTATACATTATTAGGGTGAGTTGCTAGATATCACCATTTATCTTAATTCACACGAGTTGCCAAATAGTGTTTTTATTTATTAAAAGCAAGAACGACGGGTATAACTTATTAGGGTGAATTGGTAGATATCACCATTTATTTTAATTCACACGAGTTACCGTTTTTAAAAGCATGCTCAACTTTCTCCTTAAAATGGTTCAGAAAGAGAGTTAATTATTAAAATGAAACCCAATATTGACTGTCTATTTACTTTTGACAATCCTTTCTTGTGATTGAAAAAACAAATTGCATCAGAAAAATAACATTACACACCTTATATATATATATATATATATATATATATATATAACAAAACCAATATTTATTTTAACTAACTCAGCTAAGGTGATGAACGAGGAATATATATGATCAAAAAATAAATTAAAAAATGTATAAACAATACATGCGAAATATATACAAACACACACACACACACACACACAATTATATTAAATAAATTCGACATAAATACATTTACATTATTCTAATGCGCAAAACACTAAACTCACTCGTTTAGACGAAATATTGGAAATATATAGAAAATAAAATATGCATTGGAATGATCAAAAAAACTAAAAATAATAATAGTTTAAGAAATATGAACGAGGAATATGTATATAAACAAAATAATATTACCATCAATATATCAGTACAGGAGAGAAATATATACACACAATTATGTTAAATAAATACATGAATTTTTTCTTCTACTGCACAAAATAAAAAATAAGAAATAGTATTACCATCAATATAACAGTACAGGAGATAAGCACACCGGACAAACAATTAGTCACCCCTCTCAGAATGTACCTAATAACGTGTGACGGCGCCTCTGGCCTTGATAACCGCACGAATCCGGCGAGACAGAGACTCTACGAGGTTGTGCATGTACTGAACATCGATTTGCTGCCACTCGTTCATCAGCCGGTCCCGAAGTTCCGCCAGAGTCTGTGGGTGTCTATTCCTGGGCTTCACTTTCTGTTTCCAGCCTGAACAACACCTTCGACGCATTCAGGATTAAAGGCTTCATTGGACCTGCGATGTACTCGTCGCCTCCCATCATTGGAGAACAAACAAAAACGGGACTCATCGGACCAAATTACACGTTTCCAATCTGCCGCAGTCCAGTTTTTGTGCCTCTGAGCCCATTTATAACGTGCCAATTTGTGACTTGCTGTTAACAGCGGCCTCTTCCGTGGTACCCTGCTCCAGATGTCCATCGCATGCAGTTCTCGTCGCAATGTTCGTTCGGAAATTGGTCGCTGGAGAACCTCATTGGTTTCTTGGAGCAATTGTTCTCTGGTTTGAAAACGATTTGCAGTTACTAGACGAGAAACATGGCGACGGCCCCTATTGTCGAGAATTGTTTTCCGGCCACAGTTACGCCGTCGATTGTCAGTTGATTGCGAACTACACCACTCTTTGTAAACTCGCTGGACAGTACGCGTTGACACACCAACAAATTGGGCTACTTCAGACATTTTGTGTCCGTGGGCTCTGCCAAACACGATGGCTCCTTTTTGCCACTGAGTAACGTCTGCCTCACGACCCATTTTGCAGAATATATCCAACACACTTTGTTCTTCACCACCTCACGAAACAGATCTGATCCGTGTGCTACGTCACCGCTACTTGTCACTTACCAATGCTACATCAGCGCCCTCTGTGTGACCTTGAACTTCCTACTATCGGTGCTATTAGGGGTGACTAATTTTTTGTCCGGTGTGCTTATATATACACACAATTATGCAAATTTTATTGAAAATAAACACATGCACTTTATCTTCTACCGCACAAAACCAAAAATAAGAAATACAAAACGTATAACCCTCAATAATACACTCACTTTGCTTTACGGCGCAAAACACTAAACTAACGCTTAATCGAGTTTACAATCACATCGTTATTGCTTTCACTACGCGGTTATTTTCAAAGTGTAATTTAAAAATATACAACGAAGGGTAAATAATATCAATTAATTTTTATTGAATAGATAATGTAGAAATACCCCAACTATAATATCAGATCAAAACATTATTGAAATAACAACCAATATAAAAATAAGAAAAGAAAGAGCATCAGAAAGAAGCAAATTCGAAATTTTAATTTTTCACACCAAAGGGATAAATTTGGGAGTTAACTTTATTCTCAAATGAAAGGAGTTAAGTTTCTTTAGAAGAATATTGAGCTGGTGAAGGAGGAGGTCTTCTCTTACAAACCCTACTTTTATAGTGTTCAGTTCTTGAGTGAATTCCTATCACTGCTAAATTTTACATATAAATTGTATGTCAGTCGGCATTTGAACGAGGCGTTATTTGTAACATTGAATTCAATGTGCAAAATGAGCGTAACATCTTCAGATTGATATATATATTGCTAATAGCTCTGGCTGATGAAATTATGTTAACAAAAGAAATAACAGAAAACACAAGAAAAAACAACTGCATAGATTTGGTGATCACAAACATCAGTAACCTAATACTTTAAAACTTGCATTCTATTAAATACTTTTCGCCAATGCTCCGGATTTGATACAGGTTTTAAACTAGATTCAGTTTCATCAATTCGTCTCTGAAATCTTAATCTGTCCCGAGCACACTCTTCCCAAGGTCCCCTTCTACAAAAATCAGCAACGGTATAAGTTAGTACATTATCACAGAATTTTACTTTTGGTGGCGATCTTGCAGCACAATCTTTTCCAATTTCGTCATTCCATCTCCGGTTCACGATTTTTAACTCTTCTTCAATTTTGTCAACGCTGTTTCTACCATCACTTACAAAGTCACTTTCATCAGTGCAGACAATGTTATGATTACCCTCAGAATTTTTGCTGCAGCTTTTTTTTTGTGCTGACAATGAACTGCATTTACTTGACGAAGGTACACTACTCTGTTCCGAAACTTCTGATTTATTCATATTTGATGGATATACGAGAGATTATACAACTATCAGATAAAACGGTAAAATGAAGCAGTTGACGTTAAATCTATTTATATGCTAAAGGAAGCTGTACTTTTTATATATATATATTTTATATACAGTTTCTGAATTCCAAATAGTAATTGTTTTAACATTTTACAAAACAAATCTCCTAAAACACAGAAGTACAATGACACGCAAGCATGCATTCAATCGAAACTTGTACAGAAGATTTTTTAGTGTTTCCACTTTAGCTACCCCTATTAAATTTTCTGAAATCCAATAAGTAATTTTTTAAACTTTCTACATATATTATTAATTAGTAGGTAAATCACGATCAGCTACTTTTATCATTACTTTCTTTCTAAACAAATTAGCTAACAGCGAAAGCTTAACACTGTCCACAAGAGACAGACAAAACGCCTGCATATTCTGCGCGGCAAAAGAACTAAGTATTTTACCAACATTGATAATAAAAGAACTAATCAGGATTCTTTATATTGTACACTGTTTTATTAACTCACTATACATTTTAAAACAGTTTAAGAATTTAATTAGCCACAAAACGAGTCCCACAAGAACCTTTAATTTATACATTAATATTAAAAGGAAAACGTTACAGTATCCCGACTTCTATTGCATAAGCAAAACTTTTAAAATATTCTTCATGACTAGGTTGTTGAGTGGTGAAATTTTCAAGTTGATCCGCCCAATCCACCGTAGCCACAATCATACTTATTGTTTGCTCACCCCAATGAAAAAAAATTGTACGAAAATGAAGACATTATATATATATATATATAGTTTCTGAATTCCAATTAGTAATTTTTTAATCTTTTTACAAAACAAAGGAGCTCATTACAAAAAATTATAATCAAGCCACAAAACTCATAATTTTTACCCCATCTTTATATACAGCATATTTAATTGATATCAACAATGTTTCAAAAACAGAAAAAACAGACTTCAAATACTAACCCATACAAAATATGAAATCAACTAGTTATTTATAATTTTCTTATAACTTCTGTGATCTTGCGGAAAGCATCACAAGATTTGTACTGAATATTTATATAAAAACTAAAAAAAAAGAAAAGAAATTTTATATTCAGTGAAACCTGCATTGCTATGTTTGAATGTACCAAGGCCAAACTTTAAAATGGACATGGGTGCATTTTAAATGCGTTTTCCATGTACGATCACCAAAGAACCTCAACAAAAGATAAAAAACGCAGCTTTGAGGCTTTCAGCAAACCAAATGTAGAAAAACAAATATTTTTAGTTTCCTTTCTGAAGTAAACGCTGCTTAACAATGCATTTTATCTCTCGTTAGCTTAATTTTCCATACCGCATCCGATAGGTTAAACTGTACAGAAAAGAATATTTATTTTTGTATTTCAAATGGACTTTCACATCACCGAGACCATTTCCTCGTTATCATAGATACATGCCTGACTCCATAATACACGCCAGTTTGTTTTTTCATAGATCATTTTATAAGATAAACGTCCATATGCGAAACAGTTTTTCTTTAGAAGTGAAACAATAAAAATCTCTCTCTCTCTCTCTCTGTATCACACAAATACTTTAGGAACATCTATATAGAAATACTTAAGCCAGCAAGTAAAAACAAAAAATTATTGCAAGGCTTTTCGTGTGTTCAGAAATACATCGAGTCAGGGAACGATTGCTCACTCTTTTACGTCGTAATTTCATTGAGGTTATTCAAGCTCCTATACAGTGCCTACATTGCCTATAAGATCTGTGGCACGTGGAACATACTGCCTTCAGAAGATGTGAGCAGTTCCTCTGTGGATCAGTTCAAGTAAAGGATAGAAAGAAATCTACATATTATTTGAAGTTGTACATTGTCGTATGGGAACAATGCTTTTGAGGTAATTCTTTTCCTTGCAACTCTCTCGAACATGGTGGAAAATTGTGGTAGGCATGTTCCAAAACTACATCAAATTTTATATATATATATATATATATATATATATATATTTATATATATATATATATATATTATATATATATGAGGGTTTTCGCAGCTAAATTCATCATATATATATATATATATATATATATACCATATATATGATATAAAACCGTGAGGAAAAATAAATACAAGACTTCTCATTTATTCAACAATACATCTCGTCAGGGAGCGATTGCTCGCTCTTTTACGTCGTAATTTCATTGAGATTACTCATGCTCATATTCGGGACATACATTACCTATAAGATGTTTGGGGCTTTCATAGGGTGAATAGAGAGAGGAGCGCCATTAAGATAAAGTCTTTAAAACGTTTATAGTAATTTTTTTCTGAATATTTAGGCTTATCCAATACTTTGTGAGAATGTTATGCAGATCACTTTCACGTGTCTTCTGTCCGATGCATATCAAACTATAGGTGACTTGGAACACACAACACACACACACACACATAAAATGGAGAAAATGAAACGTTATTTGAAACATGAATTATTTAATATTCATAGACAAGTAACTAAAGCATGGCATATATTCAAATACACATAATAAATAAAATAAACATCTTTACGGTAGAAACTTTTTTAAATGACTACTTTCAAGCTCCTTATAAAGGAAGCAGAATTTATTAAATACCACCACGGAATACGTATTCCAAAAAGCGTTTTTCAAACTATGAACCAGATCTGAGAAAACATTTGTCGCTTATCCATTTGTTCCTAGGTCTTCAATTAACTTAATACCTCTGGATGCGGAGGACGGTCATCCATCCAACTACTGACCAGATCCAACGTCGCTTAACTCATTTTGCATCCTCTACTGAGAGCGTGAGAGGCTATAATGCGTAATATTAAATCAACGATGACTCATGCATTATTATTATTAATCTGTGACATCGGTAATCAAACTCCGTACCTCAGTGTCTTCTCTTCACTTATAAGGAAACGGTGTTACCCACTGAGCTATGGGCAATGGCTACGCGAGGTATACATGGAAGAGCTGGAACGTTCTAGAAGGGTGCGCCAGAAGTCCTGCCCCAAAGGCTACAGAAGTAAATGTAATATTTAATGGTTTTCATTTATATAATATATATATATATATATTATAACTGCAAACACGCAGTATAATTAACGTAAAGAACGACTCTTTGTATAGGAGAATTATCCGCGCAAGATGAGAGCGAAAGAACGAAACAAATGAAAAAATGAGGTACCCAACCGGGAATCGAACCCGTGATCTTCCGATTGCCGGTCAGATATGATAACCACTACACCACAGGCCTGTGGTGTAGTGATTATCATATCTGACCGGCAATCGGAAGATCCCGGGTTCGATTCCCGGTTGGGTACCTCATTTTTTCATTTGTTTCGCTCTCATCTTGCGCGGTTAATTCTCCTATACAAAGCGTCGTTCTTTACGATATATATATATATATATATATATATATATATATATATATATACTGAATCTTCCGAGATTGAATAGAATGAGCTGGAAGCAGTATTTCACTACAAATTTTAAAAAGTATGACAGTCCCCATTATGCGAATGGCGTGTTTAATCTAATAACCAATACCTCAATATATATATATATATATATATATATATTATATATATTATATATTTACAAGTGGACGGAAGACAACAATATGAAGTTTAACACCGAGAAATTTCAGCTATTACGGTACGGAAAAAGAGAAGACCTAAAGTCCATGGAATATTATACCCCAAATGGACAGGAAGTCCAGAGAAATTCCAGAGCAAAAGATTTAGGGGTTGTAATGACAGATGATGCGAAATTTGAAACACAAAATAAGATAGCAGTAAACAGAGCAAAGAGAATAACGGGTCAGATATTGAGAACTTTTAAACGAAGGGATAGGAATGTAATGATCCCCCTACTGAAAACCCTGATAATACCCAAACTGGAATACTGCTCGGTCCTAACATCCCCATATAAAAAAGAAGACATTAGACAGCTGGAGGGGATTCAAAGAAGTTTCACAGCCAAGATCAATGGGTGCAAAGAACTAAATTACTGGGAAAGGTTCCGAGAACTAGACCTATATTCACTGGAAAGGAGAAGAGAGAGATACACCATTATTTACACTTGGAAAATAATGGAGAAACTAGTCCCTAATCTTATTCTGTCTGAATCCCATAACTCCCCAAACAACGGTGGAAGGTAGAAACGGTAGACTGTGTCGTATTCCCAAATTGAAGGCGAGACAGGGAACATCCTTAACCCTGAAAGAAAATAGTTTTGTAGTGAGAGGACCAAAACTATTTAATCAGCTGCCCAAAGACCTAAGAAACACGAAGGGAGTTGTAGTGGAAATCTTCAAAAGAAGACTTGAAGCCTGGCTCAGAACAATCCCCGATGAGCGGGGCGTACCTGGCTATGTGAGGTGGAGAGCGCAAGAATCCAACTCACTACTTCACCAGGCCAACTCGAGAGGAGGGGCGACACGCTTGACCTTCGCGAAATGAGAAATCATCACGTGGAACCTTTGTAAGGTTGTAAGGTAAGTAAGGTAAGGTATATATATATATATATATATATATATATATATATATATATATATATATCTAATAACACTAGGGAACAACATTTTTGTTTCTTGAAAACTATTTGGTGTTTCTTATAGACCTTTTGATGCTGATTCCAAATATGGTTTCAGAATGTTTCTATCACCCATAGTTTTCGAGAAAATAATATTTCCATTTACTCAGAGTTTTCCCAAAATATTAGTTAAAATTAAGTGTACTAATTTAATTTTACTTTCTTTTTTTTCCAGGTTAACTATATTTAATAGTATTTTTTGCATTAAAAAAATATAGCTATTTAAACAAACAGATTTTTAATAAAAAGAAAGACATTTTTTTCAAGTTTTGCTCAAATTTTAAAATTTTTCATAGTAAAAAAAATTGGTTTTTCATTCCAAAAAGTTTTCCGTGATTTCAATAATTTTCCGCCAGCATGAATTGAAACTGTATTAATCCCAGAGATACATTTTGCTACGTATGTGGAGAACTGACCATAATGGCACAGAGGAAGATGATGAACCCACTCGTGAAGAAGGCTTACGAACTTTATTTTGGATGTAAGGTAGGCGACCAAGACAAATCCTGGGCACCTCATATCTCATGCATTTCCTGTGCCGTCACTCTTAGGGGTTGGATTAAAGGTACCCGCAAATCTATGCCATTTGCCATACCAATGATTTGGAGAGAGCCCAAGGATCACCTAACGGATTGCTATTTTTGTAGGACTAACGTTTCAGGATTCTCTGCCAAAAATAAACATAAAATTCAATACCCAAATCTTGCATCTGCCATGAGACCAGTACTACATGACGATGATAACCCAATTCCAACTCCCCCAACGTCATGGACACTGGATGAAGAGTCTGAAGTTGAAGTAATGGAAATTGATGACACTAAAGATACAGACTTTCAGCAACCTGACTCAAATAAATCACGTATGATAACGCAGGTTATGCTGAATGATCTCGTGAGAGATTTGGACTTCCGAAAAAGAAAGCGGAATTATTGGGCTCCAGGTTACGTGAATGGAATTTGCTGGAAAAAGATACAAGCATATCGGCGTTCCGCACTCGCCAAAAAGATCTGATGCAGTATTTCTCCTCGTCAGGTGGTTTATGCTACTGTAATAATGTAAATGGACTGCTGTTAGCTCTCGGTCATGAGCACAAATCTGAAGATTGGCGTTTATTTATTGACTCTTCGAAGCTAAGCCTCAAGGTTGTACTACTTCACAATGGAAATAAATACCCTTCCATTCCTGTAGGGCATGCTGTCCACATGAAGGAATCTTACGAAAATATGAAACTCATCCTTCAGCAGATTAATTATGACCAGTTTCGTTGGTATATATGTGGGGATTTAAAAGTCGTCGCGCTTCTTCTGGGAATGCAGCTCGGTTATACGAAGTTCTGCTGCTTCCTTTGTGAATGGGACAGCAGAGCCAGAGATTCGCATTATTTTGTAAAGGATTGGCCACTTCGTCAAAAATGTATCCCAGGACTGAAGAATGTCTCTCATGAACCCTTAGTTGACCCCAAGAAAAATATACTTACCGCCACTTCACATCAAACTTGGCATCATGAAAAATTTGGTCAAAGCAATGAACAAGGAAGATGAGGCATTCAAATATTTGAAGAAAAAGTTTTCACGACTTAGCGATGCAAAGATAAAAGAAGGGATCTTTGTTGGTCCCCAAATCAGAGAGCTCATGAAAGATCAAAAGTTTGATGATGCCTTGAGAGGAAAAGAAAAAGTGGCATGGGAGGCCATGAAGAATGTTGTCACAAATTTTCTAGGGAACATCAAAGCCTCTAACTATGAAAAAATAGTGCAGGACATGATTGAAGCATATAGGTTATTGGGATGTAATATGTCACTAAAAATCCATTTCTTGCACTCCCATTTAGATTTCTTCCCTGAAAACCTCGGCGACGTAAGCAATGAGCATGGAGAAAGGTTCCACCAAGATATAGCTACTATGGAGAAACGCTACCAAGGGAGGTGGGATCCGGCAATGTTAGCTGTTTACTGCTGGACATTGATGCGAGAAGCTCCTAATGAAAAAACTTCTTTGTCACTGGTTTTCTCTTGTTGTTAAGAATATTTTAAATGCCAATCTGCCACTAATATAATTTTTATGAAGTATTTTTACTAACTTCTATACACTTTTTGAATAAATATTAAAATACAAATTTCTCAGTAACCTTGGGTGATCGAGAAATTCTACGGCTATATTCGGAATCAGCGGAAAAAATCCTATAAGAGCCTGACCTGTTCACGTCCAAGAAACAAAAAAAAGTTAAAATTTGTTCCCCAGTGTAACCAATACCTCGATATATATATATATATATATATATATATATATATATATATATATATAGTAGCGCCAGTAACTATCTGAAAACTTTATTCCATGCATTCTTACTTCGTTATGGTTTTGCAGTTTACTGTAATTACTATCAAGAGTTCTTTCGTACTAAATTGGTATTAAGTTAATTGAAGACCTTCTAGGAACAAATGGATAAGCAACAAATGTTTTCTCAGATCTGGTTCATAGTTTGAAAAACGCTTTTTGGAATACGTATTCCGTGGTGGTATTTAATAAATTCTGCTTCCTTTATAAGGAGCTTGAAAGTAGTCATTTAAAAAGGTTCTACCGTAAAGATGTCTCTATTTTATTTATTATGTGTATTTGAATATATGCCATGCTTTAGTTACTTGTCTATGAATATTAAATAATTCATGTTTCAAATAAAGTTTCATTTTCTCCATTTTGTGTGTGTGTGTGTGGTGTGTGTGTGTGTTTCTAAGTCAACCTATAGTTTGAGATGCATCGGACAGTAGACACGTGAAAGTGATCTGCATAACATTCTCACAAAGTATTAGATAAGCCTAAATATTCAGAAAAAATTTACAATAAACTTTTAAAGACTATCTTAATGGCGCTCCTCTCTCTAGTCATCCTATGAAAGCCCCAAATATCTTATAGGCAATGTATGCCCTGAATATGAGCATGAGTAATCTCAATGAAATTACGACGTAAAAGAGCGAGCAATCGCTCCCTGACGAGATGTATTGTTGAATAAATGAGAAGGCTTCTATTTATTTTTCCTCACGGTTTTGTATCATATATATATATATATATATATGATGAATTTAGTTGCGAAAACCCTCATATATACATAATATATATATATTATATATATTATATATATATATATATATATAATTTTTGTAGTTTTGGAACATGCCTACCACAATTTTCCACCATGTTCGAGAGAGTTGCAAGGAAAAGAATTACCTCAAAAGCATTGTCACCATACTGTGATGTACAACTCCAAATAATATGTAGATTTCTTTCTATCCTTTACTTGAACTGATCCACAGAGGAACTGCTCACATCTTCTGAAGGCAATATGTTCCACATGCCACAGATCTTATAGGCAATGTAGGCACTGTATACGAGCTTGAATAACCTCAATGAAATTACGACGTAAAACAGTGAGCAATCGTTCTCTGATGAGATGTATTTCCGAACACACGAAAAGCCTTGCAATAATTTTTTCTTTTTGCTTCGTGGCTTAAGTATTTCTATATAGATGTTCGTAAAATATGTGTGTGATACAGAGAGAGAGAGTTTATTTTTATTTGTTTTACAACGCATTCTCACTTTTTATGGCTGGAATATACTTCATATACATATATATATATATATATATATATCGTAAAGAACGACGCTTGTATAGGAGAACATTCCGCGCAAGATGAGAAGAGAGAACGAACAAATGAAAAAATGAGGTAACCACCCGGGAATCGAACCCGGGATCTTCCGATTGCCGGTCAGATATGATAACCACTACACCATGGTCCTCAATCGATCAGAAGTCGTAATTCCTCTACATACGCGCAGAAACCAATGCCCCGAGGGGGGCACCTCCCGCATGCCGTATCTATATATACATTTCAACTGCAAAGAACACGCAGTATAAATAACGTAAACAACGACGCTTGTATAGGAGAACATTCCGCGCAAGATGAGAAGAGAGAACGAACAAATGAAAAAATGAGGTAACCACCCGGGAATCGAACCCTGGATCTTCCGATTTCCGGTCAGATATGATAACCACTACACCATGGTCCTCAATCGATCAGAAGTCGTAATTCCTCTACATACGCGCAGAAACCAATGCCCCGAGGGGGGCACCTCCCGCATGCCGTATCTATATATACATTTCAACTGCAAAGAACATGCAGTATAAATAACGTAAAGAACGACGCTTGTATAGGAGAACATTCCGCGCAAGATGAGAAGAGAGAACGAACAAATGAAAAAATGAGGTAAACACCCGAGAATCGAACCCGGGATCTTCCGATTGCCGGTCAGATATGATAACCACTACACCATGGTCCTCAATCGATCAGAAGTCGTAATTCCTCTACATACGCGCAGAAACCAAGCTGATTTCATATTTTGTGTGGGTTAGTATTTGAAGTCTGTTTTTTCGGTTTTTGAAACATTGTTGATATCAAATAAATATGCTGTATATAAAGATGGGGTAAAAATTATGAGCTTTGTGACTTGATCATAATGTTTGGAATGAACTCCTTTGCTTTGTAAAAAGATTAAAAAATTACTAATTGGAATTCAGAAACTATATATATATATATATATATATATATATATATATATGTCTTCATTTTCGTAAAAAAAAATTATATTGGGGTGAGCAAACAATAAGTATGATTGTGGCTATGGTGGATTCGGCGGATCAACTTGAAAATTTCCCCCCTCAACATCCTAGTGATCAAGAATATTTTAAAAGTTTTGCTTATGCAATACAAGTCGGGATACTGTAAAATTTTCCTTTTAATATTAATGTATAAATTAAAGGTTCTTGTGGGACCCGTTTTGTGGCTAATTAAATTCTTAAAATGTTTTAAAATGTATATTGAGTTAATAAAACAGTGTACAGTATAAAGAATCCTGAGTAATTCTTTTATTATCAATGTTGGTAAAATATAGTTCTTTTGCAGCGCAGAATATGCAGGCGTTTTGTCTGTCTCTTGTGGACAGTATAAAGCTTTCACTGTTAGGTAATTTGTTTAGAAACAAACTAATGATAAAAGTAGCTGATCGTGATTTACCTACTAATTAATATTATCTGTAAAAAGTTTAAAAAATTACTAATTGGATTTTAGAAAATTTAATAGGGGTAGCTAAAGTGGAAACATTAAAAAATCTTCTGTACAAGTTTCGATTGAATACATGCTTGCGTCATTGTACTTCTGTGTTTTAGGAGATTTGTTTTGTAAAATGTTAAAACAATTACTAATTGGAATTCAGAAACTATATATATAATTGTCCGGCTTCCTTTAGCATATAAATAGATTTAACGTCAACTGGTTCATTTTACCGTTTTATCTGATAGTTGTATAATCTCTCGTATATTCATCAAATCTGAATAAATCAGAAGTTTCGGAACCGAGTAGTGTACCTTCGTCAAGTAAATCCAGTTCATTGTCAGCACAAAGAAAAAGCTGCATAAAAAATTCTGAGGGTAATCATAACATTGTCTGCACTGATGAAAGTGACTTTGTAAGTGATGGTAGAAACAGCGTTGACAAAATTGAAGAAGAGTTAAAAATCGTGAACTGGAGATGGAATGACGAAATTGGAAAAGATTGTGCTGCAAGATCGCCACCAAAAGTAAAATTCTGTGATAATGTACTAACTTATACCGTTGCTGATTTTTTTAGAAGGGGACCTTGGGAAGAGTGTGCAGGGACAGATTAAGATTTCAGAGACGAATTGATGGAACTGAATCTAGTTTAAAACCTGTATCAAATCCTGAGCATCGGCGAAAAGTATCTAATAGAATGCAAGTTTTAAAGTATTAGGTTACTGATGTTTGTGATCACCAAAGCTACGCAGTTGTTTTTGTTTTCTGTTATTTCTTGTGTTAACATAATTTCATCAGCCAGAGCTATTAGCAATATATATATATCTGAAGAAGTTACGCTAATGTTACACATTGAATTCAATGTTACAATAACGTCTCGTTCAAATGCCGACTGACATACAATTTATATGCAAAATTTAGCAGTGATAGAATTTCACTCAACAACTGAACACTATAAAAGTAGGGTTTGTAAGAGAAGACCTACTCTCTCCTTCACCAGCTCAATACTCCTCTAAAGAAACTTAACTCCTTTCATTTGAGAATAAAGTTAACTCCCCAATTTATCCCTTTGGTGTGAAAAATAAAATTTCGAATTTGCTTCTTTCTGATGCTCTTTCCTTTCTTGTTATTTTAATATTGGTTGTTATTTCAATAATGTTTTGATCCGATATTATAGTTGGGGTATTTCTACATTATCTATTCAATAAAAATTAATTATATTATTTACCCTTCGTTGTATATTTTTAAATTACACTTTCAAAATAACCGCGTAGTGCAAAGCAATAACGATGTGATTGTAAACTCGATTAAGCGTTAGTTTAGTGTTTTGCGCCGTAAAGCAAAGCGAGTGTATTATTGAGGGTTATACGTTTTATATTTCTTATTTTTGATTTTGTGCGGTAGAAGATAAAGTGCATGTGTTTATTTTCAATAAAATTTGTATAATTGTGTGTGTATATATCTCCTGTACTGTTATATTGATGGTTATACTATCTTATTTTTTATTTTGTGCAGTAGAAGAAAAAGTGCATGTATTTATTTATTTAACATAATTGTGTGTGTATATTTCTCTCCTGTACTGATATATTGATGGTTATATTATTTTGTTTATATACATATTCCTCGTTCATATTTCTTAAACTATTATTATTTTTAGTTTTTTGATCATTCCAATGTATATTTTATTTTCTATATATTTCCAATATTTCGTCTAAACGAGTGAGTTTAGTGTTTTGCGCAGTAGAACAATGTGAATGTATTTATGTCGAATTTATTTATTGAATATAATTGTGTGTGTGTGTGTATTTCGCATGTATTGTTTATACATTTTTTATTTTATTTTTTGATCATATATATTCCTCGTTCATAATTCTTATACTATTTTTTATTTTGATCATTCCATTGTGTGTAAAGGATTGTCAAAAGTAAATAGAACGACGTTTAAATAATTGTTTTTCTTATATATATATATATATATATATTAGGGTGATTCAAATATGGGGGTAAAAATTTTTTTTTAATATTTTAATGTGTTCAACCCTTTAAATGGTTCATTTCAGCATAAAAACAACTATCCTAAAATATTTTAGCAAATTTTTAATTTTTAGGGGTTGCTACCAGCAATTAAAAATTGACAGAACGACTCAAATTGTCAAATTTTTCCACACCACCCAGGAGGTACAGTGTAAGGCACATTATTTTTTTTAACGTGGAAACCCCGTAGGTCCTACCATAACCACAAGCATGCATAATTAAACTAGCATGATATTTGAGACATTAGCCCCCCTTACTTCATCAATGTTTCTTTCTTTCTATCAGGGTAAACAGCCCTGTAGTTTTTCACTACTTGTAGCAAGAATTGTTTTTGATCTTCGTCATGTGTTAGTATTTTATTATATTCATCCATTAATTTTACTCCTCTTTCCGCTATATCATTCACGACTTTCCACTGTTTGATAGATTTCTTAGCGGTTATACTCTTCATCATTATGCCATTCTTTAGCATCTTTGAGTAAAAATTTTGAACTAAATTCTGTTATTGTAAAGAATCTTTGAGTATTTGATGTGACAAAATCTTCTAATTTCTTCGTTGGAATAAGTGCAGGATCTAGAAAAGCCAGTTTTGCAGGAATAGTCAGGGCGCTTAATCATATAATTGTTCAAATCATTCCAAAAGTGCCATTTTTGGACCACAGGTAGCTATGACCATACTAATTTGAATGTTTGCGGGAGCCAAGCTGGGCTCCCACTGTGGCGGCCATATTGGCCAAATCAAAATGGCCGCTGTCCAAAATGACATCCACTTGAGTACCAATACTAGTACAGGTTACATAGTTAACTTGATAAAAAATAAGAGTCAGCATCAACATCTTTTGCTATTAAACTTTAGTATATACGCAAGTACAATCTTCTTTATTCCTTTTACTCACAGTACTGCATCTCATGATAATGTCTATCCAATAGATGGCTGTTCACTGATTAATAGTCGTCATTGTTCAGGCAGCCACCCTCACACTTGCAGAGTGTCGTACATCGAATTCCAGCACTACTGCATTTGCAATTCCCTCTGCAGGGCTTTAGTGCATCCGCAATGAAGGAGAAGAGCACATGCCTTACTGGCATCAGCGGGAGTTGTCCAGAAAGGGAGCCATTGGTTGCTGCGCTTGTCATATTCCCATCCCCATTTATCAAAAGCAGGGAGTGTCTGATGGCATGTGGTTGACTGCTTCCACACAAAACTTGCCTGCAACAATGACCTCTTGATATGCTGGAAGAGGGCAACTTGGGTAGGTGGTATGCTGTCCAATGATCGACTGCCACTAGAAAACAGATGGTGCCTGGCTACGTTTACAGATGCTTGTCCACATGTTTTACTGTACATGAGCACAACAAACCTCTCAATGTGTGTCATTTCAGGAGATACTAGACTGAAGGACTCGGGGTCTTCAGTCAATTTGATCATGGTTTCAGTTAAGTTTGGTGTATTATTCCATGCAGTCCATGCTGTCTTCTTCCCACATCCAAGAAACTGAGACGTCTTGTCGCAGCCTGTTAGTGCATGGAACAGAGGTAGAGCCAGCGACTTTGATGGACCAAGCTGTGATTGAATGCTGTGCACTGGGATGTCTCGGTAATATTTGCCACTACCAAAACCAATCCAGAGTTCTGTTAGGTCAAGCTGTTGAAAGAAAGCAATGGCAAGAACGACTATGTCACTGTCAACAGTGCGGATGAATGCTTTCTTGTGACCCTGAGATGATGCGTGAGCAAGATGCAGAATAATCCGCGTATCTGCCTCTGTGTGGTTGCATGGTTGGAGCCCTGATATATCAAATGCTTTATTGGAGAGCACAGTTTCTAATTCAGTGCTGAGGAGGAGTTTTCCACCCATGTCAATCTTGATCAGCTGTTTACTGATAAAGACGAACAGTTCCTTCTTGTTTTCCACATTTTTCAAATATGACTGCCAGTCTCGTTTGGGAATGGGTGTGGTACCATCACTATCTGGATCAAGTCGAGTACGTGCTCCTGAACCACGCCGCTGCTGTGCAAGTGATTTCAGACTGTCTTCAGGATAGGTATCCCACACGGCATCGACGCGCTCAACTGTGTCAGTCATCTGTGCTTTAATGAAAGGTATGATGTGTAGAGATACATATTCAGCAAATGTTGATGCTCTACTTGGACGCACAATGCGGACGATGGCGGCCATGTCATACAACTGAACTGTCACTTGTTTAGCAGGATTGGCAGATCCAGTTGGTGCATTGACACATGCAAGAATGTCTGATTTATTTCCAGCTCTGAGTGAACCTCGGTCTGAGAGTGAAGGAGGCTCTCGCTGATTCTCGTATGTGAAAAATTCTGTCATATCCGCATCTGGATATGATTGCTGGACTGACATAGGCAACACAGTGTCCAATTAATTCCAGTTATGTTAGTAGACATGTTGAGGTATTAATGTTCTACTACAAACTACTAACTACACACTAACGAGATCGTCATATCTGCAGGCTTGAAGAGACTAGAATGTGAAGAAGACCACCACCGCATAGACTTGCTTCAGAGGAATACAGGTATGCCAACACCTGAAAAAATAATAAAAAATAGATTAATAGTGGACAAAATGTCAGTAGAAATCCAATGTAAAAGTTAATATAGCTGTTACAACCACAAATCTAAGTGCAATAATTATGTATCATGATTCAATTGACATAAAATGTACATTTCTTATAAAATAATATCAAATGTGGATATATACGACCTGACGTATATCTTGAATTAAAAAACAAATATCAGAACTGGATTCTCTATACTCAAAAACATACAAAAAGTGTCATTATTTGCTGTTCTACTATGATTGGTTGTTATTTTATCGCCCAATGTCAGACCAGATGGCGGCCATCTTGGATTCGTCCATAATGGCCGCCACAGGGAGAGCCCATGTTGGCTCCCGCAAAAAATGAATGCTTATGGTCATATCTACCCCTGGTAAAAAAATGGTACTTTTGGAACAAAGGGAACAATCGGGGTGATTTTTTGGATTAAGCCCCCTGACTAGAAGAGTTTATGTTGTATTTTGCAAGGCCTTTAAAATTTTGTTTTTCGTTTCAGTAGGCACTTCATCATCATAAAAGGCCGAGGCTACCAGTTCTTCTGATAGGTACCAGAGGTGACCTAACAGTTTTTTAATAGCAACAAATGCAATTGTGTCATTTATAGACTACAAGATTCTGTAATAATTCCAGAGCAAGACGAGGAGCGCAAGATGGCACAGGAGCTGTAAACCATGCCTTTACATATAACCGAGTAGCAAATAGACAGATGTCTTTTAGTCCTTTTTTGTCTTTTACTGAAATTTTGAACTGAGATTTGAACATAAAATTTTTAATGAATGTATAATTTTGGCCATCCACCTAGCCCGATGAAGTCCCGCTGGATGTTTAAATTTGATTCCAGCTTTTGGTTCACCTCCCCAAAAAATAATTGTTAACTGCAATAGTTCTAGGTAATCGTCTCTTGGTTGGAATGTATCTAGTTGATTTGCTGCAAATATAATTGTCATCTTTGATGTCATGAATATTTTCATAGATATCTGGATCTGATAATGCTGTTTCGTAGTCCTCCTTATTAATGCTTGACCATTTTTCTCTGAACTTCTTAAAAAGGACTATATCTGGGCCATAAGATGGTGATAAAGACTTTGAAACAACAGCTTCCAGCATAATTTCAAATTATGCCAGCCACAATAAATCGTTGTCGAATTTTTGTTCTAGAAGAATAGCCGCACCATTTCTAGGACCAGTATTGGCTGTCATTGTATTGAAACACATGCATTTTATTTGTTCGCAGATGTCCCATTCAAGCGATGTCTGATTGTTTGCATTAAAACTAGAGACGCATTTCTGTCACTCAATTTTGCAACATCAAGACTTCCTAATAATTTATCATCAAACAATTTTCTACGTTTGCCTTACTTTTCCATGTTGAAGGTTGTGCAGCACAGAAACCAGATTCATCATTTTTACTCTCCTCTGATTCTGATTCTGATGATGTACTGGTGAGTATGACAGCCTCTTCATTCTTCTTTCTTTTGATCTCTTCTGCTTTCCTCTTTTCATAACGTTGTTGCTTTTCTGCTGCTCTTTGCTCTTTTTTAGCAACAGCCTTATCAATGGTACCCATTTTTCCATGACGTCCTTTCTCACGTTGCATTTTCAAGAATTTCTTATCATCTTCTATTTTTATAAGCTGCATAGCATTCCCATGAGCAATGTCAAATAAGTTTTCCAGTTTATCTTTCCATTTTCTTCTTTATTATTTAAATTCTGTGATCTTTTCAATTTGTTTGCTTTGTTTTTCTTAAGCAGCCGTCATTCCTTCAGTATTCCTTGAATTTTATCTACTGCATGTATTCTTTGTTTTGCTGGTATTCCTGCTTTTTTCCAAACTGCTAGCACATCATCTGCAGTAGAGCAGCATGATTCTCTAATGTCTTGCTTTTAATATTTCTGTAGTGCATGAAGAGAGCCATCATTTCCTTCTCTGATGGTAATACGGATGTTTTTAGTACTACAGAGGGCTGCCCAATTAGCCATACTTCAGTTTCTTTTCTTGTAGAACTTCTCCCAAATGAGCAACTGGGTGATGGTGAGTTAGGCCTAGCTTCCATAATCGATTAATTGGTGTCAAAATTACGAGTTCCAAGCAACAATTAAAAGCAAGCTAGTATATAAACCATTAATTAAAAATTCTGAAATATAAACAATTAAACATAAAATCATAAGTTGTAAAAACAAACAAATTGAAAAAGAGGGAAACTTTGACGCCTGGTAGCACATAGTAAATGTTATTTAAAATTCACCAAATTTGGCATACACTACTTTTTTGTCATATGGAACAAAAATACAGGTTGAACAATTAAAAAAAAAAACTTTGATTTTTTTGAATCACCCTAATATATATTATATATATATATATATATATATATATATATATAAGGTGTGTAATGTTATTTTTCTGATGCAATTTGGTTTATCAATCACAAGAAAGGATTGTCAAAAGTAAATAGAGTTAATATTGGGTTTCGTTTTAATAATTAACTCTTTCTGAACCTTTTTAAGTAGAAAGTTGCGCATGTTTTTAAAAACGGTAACTCGTGTGAATTAAAATAAATGGTGATATCTAGCAACTCACCCTAATAATGTATACCTGAACAATTAAAATAAAAAGTGGTATCTGGGAACTCAAGCTACTTCTATATAAGACCTGCTTGGCTTCGGGATGATCATAATGATGCGAACTTCGGCGGAACAAATTTTACTTTTCACTTCTACTACTTTTCTTTCACCACCTTTCTCTACAAAAAAAAAAAAAAAAAAAATGGTGTCAATAATCCAGCAGGGTTGAAAGCACCTTAAACAGAAAAAACAAACATAATGATGCGAACTTCGGCGGAACAAAGAACTCTCTCCTTCCTTATTAGGTTAAGACTTAGGTTAGATTTCCCTTTGCGGGAGTGAGGACATCCCACCTTCTCCCCCGAAGACCTCCTCCGTCTCCTTTCTCTTCCTCTCTTAGGTTAAGGCAACCCCTTTGGGGGGAGCTCCCTCCCCCCTTCATTGCATACCTCTCACCCTTTGCAACATACCCCCTCCCCGTTTACAGCATACCCCCATCCCCTTTGCAACATTGATCATTATCTCTGCAACATTCTTGCACTCTCCCATTTTGCGCCCATGCTACTTATGAGTAGTGTGGACAAACTAAAGAAAAATATAGCATTTTAAGTGTATTTTTGGTTAGAAGATTTAATTCTGTTAGAATAAACCAGAATTTGGAAAGCTTGCGATCCGTGTCCAATAATTATGTTCCCGAAAAGAGAGTTCGTCATCAAGCACAACTCCTAATATTTTTCTGTCATTGACACCCGTTGTTGAATGCGAGCCAGTATTTTAGTTAAGGATAATTTGTTGGATTTCAACCAGTCAGACTACGAGTTGTCCCTATTTACTACTTCATTAATGGATGCAAGCTCGCTGTTTCAGTATATCAGGGAAGTAGGATCCGCATATTGAAAGCCTTTCCCAATATAAGAGGTATTTAAGTAATTTATATTGATAAAAAATAAGGGACCCATAATACTCCCTCGTGGAATTCGATGTGGAATTTTTAATTTGGCGGTAATAATGCTATTTCGCTTGATGTACCGACTTCTATTGCACAAATAACATTCAAACAATTTAATGCAACATTCTTGATGCCATAATAGGATAATTTAGTAACAAGTAAATCATGGGAGATTGTATGGAAAGCTTGTAATGAAAGCTTTCAAGAGGTCCATCAACAAGAGAACAAAAGACTGCTATTAAGGTTTCATATAATACCGTTTATTACGATTGAAATTACATCCTTAAAACCAAACTGATACTTACGATATAAAGTTATTTTCAAAGCATTTTCAGAGTTTCGTATACACAAGTTTTTCAAATAACTTTCGTAATGTAGGTAAAATGGATATAGATCGATAACTGAAAGGTTTGTCTACTGATTTGAATATTGGACAAACTCTAACCTTATTTTAATACGTCTGGGGAAATACCTTGACTGAGGGATGAATTCAATTCAATTCTTTATTTATAAATGTATACAGAGTTTATATAGATGAGTAGGTTTTCATTACAACACACATACTGTATACAATTGTAAACTGCCTTTACTGGCTGAAATCTACTATTTAAATATAATTATAAATTTTTTATAATTGGACTTAAATACAAAAGCGAACTTACAGACCAAGATATACCGCGTTATATTTTAGACATTTACATTCCAGTGTTATCATTGTAGAAGGTTGTTAAATATTCTGGTCTTTGTATAATATAACAGTAGGTCACTTCCATATGGATATTAAATTCTGATTATAGCAATCAGAGTAAAATCTGCGTGTTAAGTCTATAAAACACAATGATGACGATATGGTATTATCAAAACATTAATCATCATGCGGAAATTAACTTGTATATACGTACGCTGAAAATATTGAAGTCACAAGATTATGTTAATCAGGTTAACAGACGTATCCAGTTTCAAAACTGATCTTGAGAGTTATTTGACTTAAAATAATTGTAACTAGTCATTAAAACTGAATCAGTTAATTTGCGGCGTCTCGGAACGAACCTGTCACTTGGCGATGCAAAATAAATTAACTCGTTTAAATTTGTTTAAACATATTAAATGACTGATTGATCTTTTTACTTTTAAATCAATTGACTAGTTTCATTTTATAGTTAATTAGTAGATAGGCTAAATTTTGAAAAGCGAAATGGATCATATGGTTGATGGTGCGTTTCATGTTTAATATATCAGGTTAAGTATAGTACTTACGTAGAATATAAACAGTCAAATATAATAGGAAAATATAAAAGGAAAAATATGCCATGGATCACCTGAAGATCAGGGCCCCCATGTATTCTTGTTTTTTGCTTTACAGTACCAAATATAATAATAAATTAAATTGGATCAATCCCAGAATAGGCACCTGAAATCATTTTTAGGTGCTTAATCTGGGATTGAGGAGAAAAAAATATAAACAGTTTTTAGAGATATAATTTCATTGTTTTTATCAATATTTGAAAAAATCAACTCCAACCTAACCTAACCTAACCTAACCTAACCTATATCTATACCAATTTATGTGGCAAGATAGATTTGCTTCAGATGGATTCAGAAACATTCGGGCTCATATTGCAGGAATTTATAATATCTAAAATTTTTCTTTATTCATTAAACCACTTTAAACCTTTTATAACTTTGCCTTTATTACATTTGTAATAAACTTTGTATAAACAATAAATTTTGTAATCATCAGGTTTTTTTTATTTAATTCCTTGCAAGGTGCCTATTCTGGGATTGAGGTTGAACGCAGGTGCTTCATCTGGGATTGAGGTACATCAGGTGCCTATTCTGGGATTGACCCATTAAATTGAATGCCCGATTATGTCAACTGTACGCCCTTGACGATTGGTTAGGTTAGGTCGTGATATTTTCATTAGTTTTAACGAAGATATCATTTGGTAATTGAGGCTGGGGGCCCTGATCTTCAGATGATCCTAACTCCATTTAACTAATAAATTGGCCAGTTCAGCATGAGAGAAATTACGTATAATTTTAGTACGAGTGAAGGTAGTCAACCGACTAATGATTTTGTGACGTTTTTCTGTAAATTTAAAGTAAGTGACTAAGAGGATAGTAATTCAACTAACCTTTATAGAGCGACTGGGAAATTGACTCAAATTTTTTTTTTCTCCATGTACATTCAGAAACTTACGCGGACACGTTACATTCAGAAACTTACACGGACACGTTACATTCAGAAACTTACGCGGACACGTTACATTCAGAAACTTACACGGACACGTTACATTCAGAAACTTACGCGGACACGTTACATTCAGAAACTTACACGGACACGTTACATTCAGAAACTTACGCGGACACGTTACATTCAGAAACTTACACGGACACGTTACATTCAGAAACTTACGCGGACACGTTACATTCAGAAACTTACACGGACACGTTACATTCAGAAACTTACGCGGACACGTTACATTCAGAAACTTAACGGACACGTTACATTCAGAAACTTACGCGGACACGTTACATTCAGAAACTTACACGGACACGTTACATTCAGAAACTTACGCGGACACGTTACATTCAGAAACTTACGCGGACACGTTACATTCAGAAACTTACGCGGACACGTTACATTCAGAAACTTACAAGGACACGTTACATTCAGAAACTTACATCGGACACGTTACATTCAGAAACTTACATCGGACACGTTACATTCAGAAACTTACATCGGACACGTTACATTCAGAAACTTGCATTGTACACGTTACATTCAGAAATTTACACGTATTTGCAAACTTCAAACTATAAAAAGAGAATAGAAAGTGGTAATGAATGTCGAACTATAAAAAAACAATAATAAAAGGAATAATGAAATCAATATGAATATGAAATGAATAGTAATAAATCGAACAATATTGATAAGGAAGAGAAAAAACGCGAATACCGCATTAGGAATACAATCGATGTGACGATTTATTTTTAAAGGGTCGAAATAGCCGTTTTAACCTCTAAAAAAATAACAAAAAAGAATATGGTATGAGGAATTGCCAAGATATTCCTCATAAGTAATGCGTGTGGAAGGTGGTATATGTTCGGCTTTGTTTTTACCAACAATAGTAAAGTAGTTATTTAAATGATTGACTGTATCTAAAAGGCTCGTTACGAGTGGTATTATTTAAGTTAGATTTGTGGGAAAACATTTTTTTCTTTTTTTTTCTGTCAGGTTTCATTAATCAGTTTTCATCGTTTCTTAGAATCGTCTTTGTATTCCTCATATTTATTGCTATAAATTTCAGATCACTCTTTTCAATTAGGGTATTTAATGCGTTTCAGTAATTGGAGCAGTGAACCTTTTTTTACGTAAAAAGAAAATAACTGCTCTACATTAAAATAAACAAGTACATAAATACACAAAAACTTCTTGGTAAATACAAAACACGTTTAATTGACAGGTTTTTTCGTTTGGATTAAATAAAGTAATGATTAAAATATAAATGCTTCATTTAGAGTAACCAAATGTATTCCGTTGGCTTTATTTTGTTATAAAACAAAAATCGTATCTTCAAAACAACAAACCAAGTTTTGCGGAAACTGATACAGCGCTCAGGCCAGATTAATAAAGCCTGTTGCGCTAATTCTCGAAAGAATATTAACTAGCACCATCGGGAGCCGAGCCCCCCAACCTCATCATCTTCTCTTCGCTTCGCTTCTAGAGAAACTGTACAGGGTGTCCCATAAGTCCGGCATCATAGGAGAAATTCATACTTTTCTATTTCTACAAACCATAATTCATATTTTTCTTATGCTTGGGATGCCAATTTCCCGTCCACCATTCTCTTCAGTGACGAGGCTGTTTTTTATGGAAATGGTGAGGTAAATCGACAGAACACCCGCTACTGGTCTCAAAACAACCCTCACTGGTATACCTCTTCAAAGGAACAAGGTGCATCTCGGGTGATGTATGGTGTGGCATTTGGAAGGATCGCATCATAGGCCCCCTCTTTTTCGATAAACATGTTACTGGAGGCACCTACCTACGTATGCTCAAGGAAGAAGCATTTCCTAGTGTCTTGAACGGAGAAGGAAATTTCCCAACATGGTTCCAGCAAGACGGCGCTCCTGCACATTACAGCACCCAAGTAAGGGAATACCTGTACCAACAATTCCCTGGTCATTGGATAGGACGTCGAGGGCCTGTGGAATGGCCAGCTAGAAGCCCGGATCTCACGCCACTAGATTTTTATCTCTGGGGCCACTTGAAAGCGCTGATATACGAGAAAAAAATTAGGAGTGTTGAACATTTGCGGCAGCGCATTATTGGGGCATGTAACACCATTACTCCTGACATCATTCACCGTGTGCTTGCTGACTGGGCATCACGTCTGAATTTGTGTATTGAAAACAATGGTGGACATATTGAGCACGTTCTGTAAATAAAAGCTTTTGTTTTGCCTTTTTTTATTATTTTTCCTATAATGCCGAACTTATGGGACACCCTGTATAATACACGTCTCGTGGTTACACAGAACGTGCGCATTTTGCAGTGTAACAGTAAATATAAACATTTTATTTTAAGACGTTTAAATACATCAACCCACAAATTGAGTAAAGCCTTCTTCAATTATGATACAAGAATTTCAACTATATTGTATAATTTAAGTTTTATCTGAAATAAGTTCAATTTGAATACATATCACACATACAGAGAGATAAATGGATAGATATTTTGACAGACACTGGAACAGAGATAGATCTAAATATCAAAGTTCCCAAGAAAATACTGCTCGGTTAAGATCTCAAAGACAGACAAATACATCAGTAAATAATAATAATAATAATAATAATAATAATAATAATAATGTTTTTGTCTTCGCCGAGGAAGGACGCGTTTATTTGCCCGTGGGTAAAGGCAGCAAGAACCACGTGTCTAGCGACCTATCCGAGAGGAGGCACCTTAGCGACCGCCTAATGTCCTCCCATCAAAATACCACGGGTGACGGTGCCAGTTTCTTTATTCCAAGCGATATACCCAACTATTTGACCCCACGCGGTGGTGCCACAGCCCTCCCTTTTTCACCTGTCTCTACAGTCGGTGCTGCCGTAGTGCAAGGCCGCAGTTAACAGCAGCATATCGTAAACTCTTCAAGCTCCTCAATAGAGAAGTTCCACGAGATTACGCGGACGCTCACGGAGCATATAGCATCCCTCTATCAGAAAGTATAACTCCTGTAGAAAGAATCCACCGAACATAATAAGAGAGCCGACACCCGGCAATAAAAAACAGGAACTGGAAGAACGAATGGAACATCTTCAAGAGAACCAATATAAGAATGTTATGGTAATTCGTGGGCCAGAGATACCTGTCCAAAGCGAAAATGAAGACCTAAAGAATAAAAAAATCGAGGTCTTGCGAAGGAATCTCCAGTTAAATGTTAAACCAACGGACATCATAGAAGCCTCCACGCGATGTCGACCCAAGGATCCCGAATAAAGACTTAGGCACGTGCATCCAGGTGAATGTTCGTTAAGGAAAATCTGACCAGCTATCAGAGAACCTTCAAAAGGATAAGAGATTTCAGGAAAAATGAGAATATATATATACATATACAGTATGATACACACAGACCGTGCATGGAACAAGGAACTCTTCTGAGAAAATTAAATCCACCATAGTCCGAATAAGTAATGGTAAATGACAAACACTAAGTTTTTTCTTTTTCATGGTGTTAGCCGGACGTGGGCAACGGGTCACTCGCAAAGAGGCCCCAAAAATATAGCTTTCCTCACCAGCTATCTGCAAAGCAAATAGGATCCAGCTTTGGGACAAGATCGAGTTCCTTGTTCCATGCACGGTCTGTGTGTATCACGAAAAAACCTCAGGGGACCATTGAGAGTTCAATCCCATCTATACAGTATATATATAGGACGAGACAGAGACAGACAGACCCGACCGGTTCAGAAGTCCCAATAATACCTGTTAATGACCAATAATTTTCTAATGAAAGTGAATTTTGATCCAAAAACTAAATAGCTCTCATCCCAAATAATTCAAACGTTCACCGACAGGCCCACACCAATAGATCACCCAATAATAATTAATGCTAACAATACTAGTATATTCTAGTGATCATTACGATACGTTTGAAAATGAGAACCCCTCAATATTTACTATTATTTCTCCATTGTTGCTATGGCTGTTATATTTATTGCTATCATCATTATTTTACCGATGTCCTACTTATGCAAAATTCAGAGTAGGCACACCATAAACTGTAATTGAATTTGCCTGGAGAGTTTTTAAATGTTTGTTTATTTTCCTTATGTGATCAGAATCACCGCTATCCCATTAATTTATTCAAAATTTACCATAAACTGTAACCGAGTTTGTCTGATGTAACTTGTTAGTTTTGTTATTCACTATCATTATTCCTGTTATTATTATTATTCCTCCTATTATCTTTAGTGCTATCATTATTTCTTTGCTCATGCTGCTGTCGGAAGACCTTAAAAATATATGATTCTCAAACAGAAAACGTGCCATGTACTTCATTTGTAACATCCTTTCCAAATTTCCTTTTAGCTTCTCTAAAATTTTATTACTTCCTATTTCTAGTTTAACTCTTAAACATGTCTAATACATATCTAAAAGAGCTTCCAAGCCTCTTAGAACTATTAAGAGATAAACACGAAGGTGATAAATTTTTTTTAATCTGTCACATATTGTCTCAGAGTTGATTATTATGGTATTAATAACATAGGTTCCAGCTATCTAAATTTCATTAATAAACTTATGATATTAACTTTGAATATTAGAAGCATACCGGTTAATTTTTGAATAGCTACAAAATTCATTACAATTAATTGAAATAAAATTCTACATCATAGTCCTCACTAAAACCTACATAAAAGTAATAAGATTTGTATCCCTCGGATGGTTATATAGTTTCATACAGCGTAGTTTCATTTACGTACGGACAGTAAGTCCTTTCCATGCGCACAAATCAATGAGCTTTCATTATTTTTCGATTCTCTTAAAACATGCGCCGTAAATATACTTTGGAAAATACAAATTTAAATATAATTGGCAATTACCTGTCTCCAAACGGAGTTTTTATCCCCTTCCTTGAAAATACACACATTATTTCAAATCATAATAAAATAAAACAGCATAAAGCAACCTTGACTTGAATTTGGATCTTTTAAAATATAATAAACAGAGACCTTAAACAACTCAAACAGAATGGTAATACTGTATATGGATTCTGTCCAGTCATTATACGAGTAGCAGCACGTATTAACACGTACAAAACACAACCTCAATAAATCGTACGAGGCCATTAGAATAGCACAGGCGTATCCCCCGGTTTCCCGATATCCCGTTTTCGCGCAGTAACCAATCAGCACACTGTATTCCGTGGGTGTGACGCGCCCCCACACGGGGTTGAGACCAAAACCATTAAACTCGGTTCAGTCGTTAACGAGTAATAACGTTCGCTAACTTTAATAAATACGTTTATCTCAAAACTTGATTTTTGGGCGTACGCCCTTTCTATTCTATACGCCTCATATGTGATGTAAAGGTTCTCCCAGTCACACACAATCGGTATAATTTTCCTGGGAATCTCTGACTATTTCGACTGTTTTTTGGCGTTAAATAAGATATATAAAATCTCGGAGACACATGGCGTAAAAATAAGTCAGAAAAATAAATGAAAAATTAGAAGGTCTGAAATATAAATTGGCTAAATGAGACATTCAACGAACTCTGTCCTGTAACTATAATAAACACTACTTATAAAAGGTAAAATAAACCATGACTACATAAACCTCTCGTACAAGCCACTCAGTAAAAACATTTAATCCGTAAACACGTGAAAAAAGGTACAATGTCACAAGAAATATGCACCATTTACAGAAATAGACAGAATAACCTATCTTAATATCTTAATTAAAAGGGCAAAAAATTAGAGTAAAACAACAATAAATTCGAGCAATACAAAGACAATTCCAAGAAACAACGACAACTTATCAATGAAAGTTTACATAGGAAGAAAGTACAAAATTGTTTTCCACAAATATAACTGTAAATAACACCATTTATAACGAACCATTAGATATGCGCCTCGGTGGTGTAGTGGGTAGCGTCGCTGCCTACGAATCCATCGGCCCAGGGTTCGAGACCCGACGGCAGCCGGCGCGCAGCAAAACCCAGCTGTTCATCCTTCCACACAATAAAAGAAAGTGGTTGGTAGATAAATGGGTACCCTAGGTGGCCTAGTGGTTAAGACGCTGGGCTGCTGATGGGGCGTGGTTCGGATTCCACGTTAAACTGTAGGTCTAAGGTGGAGTGGAGTGAAAAGCTTGACCTTCGTCAGAATGAACAATTCGGGCGGAAGCTAACCAAAGGTTATAGCCAATCATCTATATAATTACTTTGTTACCGTAGGAAAAACAACAGCTAATCTCAGGGCCTTCGATACGCAGCCTATCTTGGCAGCCTCTATCGCATATTTTTCTTCTCTCCTATGTCTCCCAGAGATGTCAAAACAACAATCTCCAATATTCATAATCAGGAGACAAATTACTACCTTCGAATTATCGACTTACAGTATATCCATCTTAGCTACATTATGAAAGTTATTTGAGAAACTTGTGTACATGCGGTTCTTAAAATATTTCGAAGAAAATAGCCTCATATCGAAGTATCAGTTTCGTTTTAAGGAGGGTCATAAAACAGGGGCGCGATTCTGAACGTTATATAAAAATCTTAAAGAGTCTTATGTTCTCTTCCTTATTACCTATCACAAGCCTTTGATACATTCTCCCACGACATATTTATAAATTATCTCATTATGGCATAAATTCGTTGCATTAAATTAGTTCACATCATACCTGTGCAACAGAAGAAATACATTGTTGTAGGGTATGTGCGGAGAAGTCCTGAAATCCTCCGCATTCACACACGAGTTCGAACAAACGGTGGTACAATGATTATTCCACTGCTATTCAAAAAGGTATTATGTCCAAATACTAGAGCAATTATAAATCTGTCAATATTCCGCAGAACATATCACCTAAACCTTAGAAAAACAATAATATATTCAGAATCCTTGTAAAAAATAATGAAAGAAAATATGTTTCATAGGCTGTACAAATAAATATTAATAAGATAAAAATTAATATTTATTATGTTATCTAATCAAAATTGGCAGCTGAAATTATTGGCAGCAAATAACTTTTTGTTTCTATGACCATGAACTGTGCGGTTGTGAAGTAGACTTTGAAGACTTAAGTCGTCTTGTTGTCTTAGACGAAGATAAAGCTTTGGATTTTTTTGAAAATTGCGGTGTGATATTAAAAACTCGTTTATGCCCGACCTGTGGAAAAGTGTGTAATTATAGGAAAGACAGAAATATTTTCTACTGTAATAGGCAATATACTGACCGTACGAGTAAGTGTGTAAAAAAGTAATTTTGGTAATAATCTACTTAAGCTCCCGTCTCTCAAATTTTCATGAATTATACATTGGTAGCTTAGTTTCTTCATTAGGAATGCGATTTAGACAGTCTCTAGTAAGGGAAATGCTTCAAAACCTAACCTAAAAAAATCTAGAAAGTTTTAACAACAAAGTCTAGCGAGTTTGTAGTTTTACAGGATTTTTAATGAAAATCTAATGTTTTTTTCAGTTAGAAAAAAATCACCAGATTGACAACATTAGTATTCGTGTAAATTCTAATTGGATTCAGTTTGGTGGTGTTTGCGATAGAATTATAACGTGCCGTTCGTGTGATTTCGACTGAGGACTTGATTCGTCATGTGCCCGTGATGAAGACAAAACATTGGATGATTTTATCAATTACGGAGTTATTCTCTCATCCATAACTTGCCCGAAATGTGACAGCGAGTGCCTAATACGAAAAGATCAGAAGATATTTAGGTGAAATAACCAATATTAACCTGTTAGGTTAATTGAATGCCCAGTTAGGTTAAATGAATGTTCGGTTAGGTCAACTGTACGCCCTTGATGATTGGTTAGGATAATCTCTAGGAGCGCTCCATTTTTCAATATTAAACATACACTCATAAAACATATACCATTTGAAAGCTCACATTTTTCTAAGTCTAAAAATGTAGTAATCCAAAAGTATTAATAGCAAGTAAAAAGTAACTAGATTTAATTAATTGTTTGACGCATGACGTCATTAACTACATTATAAAGGTTGGCTAAGTTATAAATCTTCAGTCTGTGTTGTAAGATGGTATTTTTGGTAATTGTTACGCTAAGGTAACCTAACATGAATATGTTATTACATTATTATTTGTATAACTTAGGTCTCGGGGGTACGGGGGCGGAGCCCCCGTAAAGATCACACATCACAAATTGATCGGTATGGGGTTTTATATTTAAACCTAGTTACTTTTTATTTGCTATTGATACTTTTGGATTACTACATTTTTAGACTCAGAAAAATGTGAGCTTTCAAATGGTATATGTTTTATGAGTATGTTTAATATTGAAAATGGAGCGCTCCTAGAGATTTACCATTGGTTAAGTTAAGTCGTGATATTTTCGTTAGTTTAAACGAAAATGACGAGAGCAAACTTTTCTGGTTAATTTTGAGGTGTTTTGCACGTTTCCTGTGGTAATGCGTCGTTTACGAGATCTCGTAACATGAACATATCCTATATGTTTATGTTACGATATCTCAAAAACTACGCATTTGCACAGGAAACCAATGGCAGATTCGTGCAAAGCACCTCAGAATTGACCAGAAAAGTTTGGTTAAAACTATTTTTTTTTAGGTTAGGTTAGGTTTTGAAGCATTTCCCTTATACTAGAGTGTCTAAATCACATTCCTAATGAAGAAACGAAGCTACCGATGTACAATTATTTATGAAAATCGGAGAGACGGGAGCTTTAGATTATTATCGTAATTTTATGTTAGATTGGGTTACAATAAAAAAAAATTCAGAAAATATTTATTTGATGTATTTTGAGGCGTTTTAACAATCTGCTATCCGTTTTCTGTGAAATTGAGCAGCTTTCGGGCTATACATTTTTTCGAAAAAAAAATCTCAAAACCTGCTTAATTGCTCAAGAAATGGATAGCAGATTCTATTAAAACATAATACATCAGAAAATTATTCTGGTATGTAATTTCGGGTGATGTGTTCTGCTGAATATTTACCATAACATCTAATATACAACCCTATAGGAGTAGTAAATGACCATCAATCCCTAAAATAATTAAGGTCAAAATGAATTAATAAACCAATTAACAAAGCCTTTCCCGACACCGAACAAGTCCAAAACAATGAATGGAAAAGTTGTTTAAGAAAAGAGTTCAGCAGGGCGTTAAAAAAAAAACATTTTTCGAAAAGCCTTAACACTTGTCTTGGGTCTTTTCGGTTTGGTGGACTACTACATATTTTTAGGAAACTTAACAAATCAATAAGTACAATCAACTGGGGCAACTACGGGAAAATTATTGAATGCCCAGTTAAGTCAACTGTACGCCCTTGACGATTGCTCAGGTTAAGTCGTGATATTTTCGTTAGGTTTAACTAAAAAAAAAAAGCTGGATTTTGGTTTTTTTTTCGCAGGCCGTCAATCCGAAAAGATCCCTCGTCTTTATAAATTTATATTTAATAAATAAAATCTAAAACCATTACAAATAGTATAATACCAAACTTCAATGTTACAATGACGCTTCTTAACCCTGGAATGCATAGTGGAGTCCAATTGGACCCCGCTATGCACAATGATTTCATTCGCCTTTGCAGTCTTGGGTTAAAAATTACACACTGAAATTACGTAAACATTAACCTACCTTATATTCAAGAGGCTTCACTCAATTTACGGATGACTAACTTAATTCCTTCACACTCTTTGCCCACTCCTGTTTAGCAATAATTATGAATTAGATAAAACAATCACCATAAAATTCATAAAATCCATATATATTATTGTATGGGTGATCCAGATAAATGGGACCCATAAAAAAAAGCCAAATATTCTTAATATTTAATTCCTTTCATAAAAACTATATATCATTCGAAAGAGTAGAGTTACAAGTTTATTATGAAATATTTATTTTTTAAAAATGACTCCTTTCAAATGTGCTCCATTAGTTGCTAAGCATTCCAGTGTTCTCGCTTGTAAGTTCTGCATCACTTTTGCAAGAGTGTGCGGTGGTATGGCCTGTATCTCATTTGTGATGGCGGCCTTCAATTCTTGCAAGGTCGTTGGGTTATTTCTGTAGACCCTACTCTTTAAATATCCCCAGAGATAATAATCTAAGGGAGAAAAATCCGGAGACCTTGCGGGCCATTCAACGTCTCCAAATCTTGAGATTAACTCGCCTGGAAACGTTTGACGCAAAACTGCCATGCAGCTCCTCGTGGTATGGCAGGTAGCTCCGTCTTGTTGGAACCAGTGGTTTTCTAGACAAAGATCTCTTAATTTAGGAATAAAGAAATCGGTCAACATTTTTTCGTAGCGATCACCATTTACAGTGACCGTGTTTCCGGTGGAATCCTCGAAAAAGTACGGCCCTATGATCTGAGATGCAGTAAGACCACACCAAACAGTTACACGCTGACTATGCAACGGGACTTCGGTAATATTCAATGAATTTTCTGTTGCCCAGAAACGACAATTTTGTTTGTTTACAGTTCCATTCAAGTGAAAATGGGCTTCGTCTGACATAATCAAAGTTGCTAGAAAATTGGTGGTGTCATTTACCTTCTGTTGGATCCATTGACAGAATTGTCGTCTTCGTGCGAAATCTCCATCGTTTAGTTGTTGCACTGTTTGAATTTTATATGGAAAGAGCATTAAATTTTGCTTGAATATACGGTGTGTTGTTGTTCCATATCCAACTCCTAACAGCTGAGAAGCACGTCTGATGCTTATGTTAGGATTATCCTGTACAATTTCATGAGTTCTGTTAATGATCTCGTCTATCCTTGCTGTGCGCACTCTTCCAGTTGGTTTTCTTTTTCCAATGCTGCCAGTTAGGGAAAAATTTCTGACACACCGACGGATTACTTTCTTAGAAGGTGATTTTGACATCTGAAAATTTGTCTTGAAAGATCTTTGAGCTGAAACTACACTTCTTCCATGCTCATAATATTGCCAGTTATGAAACGCAGCTGTTCCACAGTCCATGCAGTCATCTTGAAGGGTTAGTTTTAACTAACACTTTTATTTTGTTTTGTATCTTGTCTTGTATTGTCAAAACCTATACAATCCTGTACAAACTTGTAACTATCCTCTTTCGAATGATGCGTATGATTTTATAAAAGGACTTATACTTTAAGAGTTACAGGGGTTTCTTTTGGGTCCCATTTCTCTGGATCACCCTTTATAATACAACATATTAATAACTACTACGATCATTTCATGGCAATTGGTATAATACTGTACATAGTTTAACCTTTCATAACTACATAAACTAACAAACTCTTACCAAAGGCACTGGCTTAATCGAAGACTCGCTCCCTCTTTCATTTAACTCAATCCTATACAAATATACTGACAATAAGCTCACTGCTTTTTCATATAATAAACAACATACAATTATATAATTATTATAATAATTAAGTATTAACCAATTTCACTTTCTTTAAGGTTTAGTATTGCGCAGATAACCTACGTAATTAAATTTATATTTACACTTACATCAGAATTACATTTCACTCACCTCAATATAAAAGTAATTTGCACTTATTGCGACTTGAGCTTAGGAAATAAGAAACTTAAAACTTCATAAACGGGAAAATTCCTCTCTTAATCTGGACCACTCCGATGCTCATACATTAATCAACTTCAAACTTTTATTCTTCATCGACATTCTCACCCTTAACACCAGCCTTACCCTTCCTTACTCAATGATCCACTCTAACAACATCAAACAAAATAACATTATCACCGTCGAATTAAAAATTACACATGGAGTTCCACAAAGAAGCATTTTGGGTCCTCTACTATTTTTTTTATCTGTATAAATGACTTTCACAACTCTCATAACGGAAAGGCTTCTAATATGTGGATGACACCTCCCTGATATACTCAAATATCGATCCCACGTCCGTTATCGAAATAGTAATTAGAGACACCACGACAGTGTGACTGGCTGAAAGCCAATAAATTATCCTTAAATAAAAATAAAACGAACTTCCTGCTAATCACAAAATAGAAATTAATACCAGACTTCAATATTGTTATTATCGACTTGTACATAATATCGTGTGTCACTGAAGGGAAAATATAAATTATGATTGATGACAAACTATCCTTTCATCAGCATGTTAACATATTGAAAACATAGATCATAAACTATCGAAATTAACAAAATTACGAGGAGCGGTACGAAACTAATGGCTCTTATTTTATTTCTCACTAAATATAATTCTAATTACAATGAAAATTACAGGGAATATGCCTACATACGTGGCAAATATAAAGTAAATATATCATAGTAACTAAATATAAGAGGGTTGTTCAGAAAGTATGTTTACAAGGTTAATTACCAGTGCATTATGCATAGTACAATAATGTTGTTGGCAGTACAATATTTTGTTAGGCATGTGTGGCAGCACTGTAAAGTGGCAACATCCGGGGTCACCACGAACAAAACGTTCAAGATTGTACCATCAGCTGGTAAGGTGATGGCAACGATTTTTTGGGACCATAAAGGCGTTTTGCATGTTGAATTCATGCAAAAATGGACAACAATAAATGCCACTTCTTAGTGTGAAACTTTACAGCGACTCCGCACGGCTATCAGAAGAAAACGTCCCGGGTTGTTTACTGCAGGTGTGGTGTTCTTGCATGACAATGCACACCTTCACACTGCAAATCAAACACGTCAACTTTTGAAATCATTCCACTGGGAAGTCATGGATCACCCGCCCCATAGTCCTGACCTTGTACCAAGCGACTTTCATTTGTTTCCAGCACTAAAGGAACACCTCGGGGGTAAACAATTTCAAAACGATCCTGATGCAGAAGCGGCCGTACGAAACTGGTTAAAAACTAAGGACCCTACATTTACTCGACCGGCATGGAAAAGCTTGTCCCACGCTAAGACAAATGTTTAAACCTGTTTGGTGATTATGTAGAAAAGTAGTAATAAGTTGTTGAAATACTTATAATAATTACTTGCCTTGTAATAAAACAGTTTCCTCAAAACATTTTGTAAACTTACTTTTTGAACAACCCTCGTGTGTATATATATATAAACTGAAAAATAAAAGGCATTACTTTCGTACCGACCCTCGTACATTTTCTTCTCACAAATACACTTAAAACGCTTTTGTCAAAAACAATTATTAGAAAAATATTATTATTAGAATTATATAATTATTAGAGTTATTAGAAAAATAATTAAGATTGATTATGATCACGCACCAGAAATCTTTAAGCAACTGCGTATATTAAAATTTAAAGACATTTGAAGTACAAATGTGCTCCTTAATGTTCAGAGTTACAAAACAATTTGACCTGAATTAAAATCAGTTAATGTTCGCTCATCATTTAGAAAATGATTAAAACATAAATTCCAAAATTAGTGAAGGCACGTCTTTCTTTATTACTGTTATTATTTATTATTACTTAATTGCTGTTGTCATCATTAAAATTCTCATTATCCTTCTAACAATTTCTCATAATACTTTTCGCTTCATATTCATACTGGTTTCATTGTTGTTTTTGTGCCAGGGCCGGTGACGCTCGTTAGTGCTCCTTCTTCTTCTTATCAAAATTAACAGTGTTTAAAGTCTTTTAGCCATTATGTAACTGCTCCAACAAAATTGTAAACATGCCAGGATTACACAGTTACAGTTACAATCTCATCATATAATCTACATTACTTAACTACTCGTAATAATACATAATAAATACGTTCACATTTTTCTCGCGACATCCGGCACTACTTTCTTAGTTTTCGAGGGCCACAAGCCGTACCTGTGACCCTGAAATAAGAAACATACGAACGAACGACTGAATTTTAACTCAATGTGTAAATAAAAATTTGATGTAAAGCAAGAACGTTTTCTAAAAATAGAGTCAAATTCTCTCGTTAAGACTTCTAAAAACTATCAACAAATATCTATGATAAATTTCAAGTGAATAAACTTTACAAAAATGGTAAAAAGAGGAAACAAAAATTAACGACAACAACAAAAATACCAAGAGGCATCCTCCATTCCCTTATCTCCAGGAGTCTCCATGAGGGAAGAAGAGAGAGGTATGCCTTCTCCCTCCACATCAAGCGCTGCTTCCCCCGACTCCGGAGAGATTTCCCTCTTTCAACGGATCGAGGAATTCAATACGAATAAAAGGCGGGAATGCCAGGCGTTTACTGGTGATAATAAACAATTAACTTTATATATGGAATCGTATCTAACTTTTATCCTAAACTGATTGGGTAAAAGGAAAGGATAAACTAATTAGGAGAAAATAAAGAACTAAAACAGTGTATAAACGCTCTTAATGAGAGAGTATCCACAACAGAAGATCGACTACAGAGACAAGCAGTGGAAAATTAGAGGTTAAACAGCGACCCCAAACAGGAACTTCACAAAATCCTACACTTTATCGGTGGACCTGGAGTCCCTCAAGATTCCCCAAGTGAAAACTCCACTGAAATTGGCAGAAACGCCAAAAAAACAAAAAACAAAAAAAACCTCCATCTTATACACATTCCTAAAATGTCATTATGGAGGTACATCGAGTCGGGAAGAATAACAATGAAGAATCATAAAATTTAAATTGAACATTCACTCACTACCGCAAATACAGGGTGTTTCAAAAGTTCGGATCATAGGAAATAGGGCATATACTGTATATTAGTGGTGGACCGGATGTCAGTTTTTCAACATATGCGGATTTTTAATTTCGATATCCGCGGATGCGGATATTTAGTTAATCTATCAATATAATATAGAATTATGAATGTATGACATAATTTTTCAAATTTCGTGATATTACTATTATGGCAGGCAATGCATAGGAATTAAAATTAATATTAATGTTTTCATTATGATAAAAATAATAACTTTCTCAAGAGTTTCAGCCACAGAAAATTCAATGAAACAAGTTTCATTCAATTTTCTGTGTTACCAGCTATTTATATTTTGAGGTTTATATATTTGTTTGTTCATTAATAATTAATACTTTACATGAAATGTGCATGACTGGGCCTTATAAGCTACTTTATAAGCTAATTTAATTGTAAATTGCATAATTTATTAGAGGTAATATCCGCATAACATCCGCAGTCAGAAGTGCGGATGCGGATGTTAAAATTGATGCGGATGCGGATATCCGGTCCACCACTAATATATATATATATATATGAAAATTATTTCACGAAAGTAACACGTGAGTAATATTTATGATGAAAATAATCACGAAGGAAAAAGGAAACAGAATGGTGCTCAAGCGCTTTCAGTCAAGTGACATCCTCAGGAACATTGAAATAAATAACAAGTTCGAGACTATATATATATATATGTTACAAAAAATAAATATAAAAATAAAAATTGTAGGAGCATACAAATTTATAAGGAAAAGCTACCAGAGTTTTAGCACTTTGCCCCTCTTGTCTAAATCCGTTCTGAACGAATTCAAAACAACAGGATCAAGCGCAAAAAGGCCCTGGCTAATATTGAAATTATTTGTAAGTTGAATAATGGCAGACTCAAGAATATTTCTATTAGCAATGTAACTTGAGTGAAACAAAATTGAAGCATTATTCCAATCAATACAGTGGGATAACTGACAAATGGACGAAAAGGGCACTGGACGACTGTCCTGTCCAATTGGTAGGGCTATTTCTTACTATGATATTTTTCACAATATTGTCATATGAAAATACTACATTAATATTCAAAAGTTTAAGTACATTAGCAATGCCTAAAAAGCCTGGGAAAAATGGAAGTACTGAAATATTTTTCGACAAAGTGCGAGGGTTATTATTCACACGATAGGAAGTTCGTTTTGCCTTGTTAAGACAAGATTTTTACCCACCTGCTTTTTTGGAATCTTGTCTTAACAAGACAAAACGAACTTTTTAGCGTGTGAATAATAACCCTCGCACTTAACTACTAGGCTACCCATTTATCTACCAACCAATTTCTTTATTCTGTGGAAGGATGAATAGTTGGGTTTTGCTGCGCGGCCTGCCGTCAACGGGTCTCGATCCCGGAGCTGATGGATTCGTAGTCAGCGACGCTAACCACTACCACCACCACCATGCAACTACATTCATGATTAATAAATGTCTTGTCGGACGGCCGTAGGAAGAAAAATGAAAATAAAATTATCAGATCGGTTCGCGACCCCAAATATGATCTTCGCGACCCCAAGGTTGGAAATCCCCGATCTAAAGGAAGCCAGAGTATGCCCTGTATTTAATTCAGGAAACTCAAACACTCCATTCAATTATCGCCCCATTTCCATACTGCCAACTTAAGTAAAGTATTTGAAAAAACCGTGACAATAAACTTACTAAATTCTTAATTAAATACAATATTTTCACGAAAACGCAATTTGGGTTTACAGGTGGACATTCAACGGAAGATGCCATAAATATGTTACTAGAAAATGTGTATCAAAACTTAAACAACAAAAACACATACTGCCTTGATCTTTCACGACTTATCAAAAGCACTTTATATCCTTTCGCGAGAAATTTTATTGAATAAACTTCACATATACGGAAAAAGAGGCAATATCTTCGATTGGTTCAAATAGTATCTGACAAATCAACATCAATACATTAGATTAAGAGAAAATTTTTCCGACAAGGCGATGCTAACTAATGGGGTCTCACAAGGACATATTCTTCGGCCATTACTATTTCGAATCCACGTCAACGATTTTCACCTCTCAATCAAATTGCGTGCAATATACAGATGATACCACACTTACTTCTTCCCATCATAATTTAGACCTTCTGGTAAATGAAACGAACAGGCAGTTAGAGCGTGTGTATAAATGGATTGTACTAATAAACTTTAACTGAACCTGACAGAGTCATCTTAAATGATTATCACGACCAAACATATAAATACAAACTATCAAATAAAAACTGCGAATACTACTCTTGCAATGGTGAATGAGGTTAAAGTACTTGGTATTAATTTAGACGAAAAACTAAATTTCAAAAGCCATGTATCAAGATTTTTCTTCATATGATTTAAACTAAAAAAGACCCTTCCTCAAAACGCACTCCTTACTTACCCTGTATTATTCCTTCATCTATCCACATTTATTAAAACGCATTACATGAGGTAGCTCAAAGAAATATATAAAATATCCTTTGGAAGTCATTCATAAAAAATGTCTGCAAACCCTCCCAAATAATGATAACAGACAAAGTCACACTTCCCCAATGTTTAAAGAGATAAATATTTTGAAACTAAGTGACTTATACAAATTCAATAATGCTGTCAATATGTTCAAAGTTATCAATAAAAATCAACGTACATCATCCATTCAAAATGCAATCACCCCCCCTCCCCAATCAAATACACCATCGTTATAACACCACACAAACATAACTATACAATACAAACTGCAAGAAATGCACTCTCTTTCAAAGGAGCAGATGTATGGAATGCAATTGCCATAAATATCAAACAGGCTTCATCACTAAATGTATTTCGCAAATCAATAAAAAAGCACTTCATTAGCTCCAACTGATGTATAACTTCACTACTGCCATTTTAACCATTGTAATGAAGTCCCCATTTTATAATCAACTATTTAAAATATGCTGATTTTTATTAAGCACTTTTAATTTCATAATTTATTCTTTTTTTTATTTTCTTATTAAGCATCATTTATGTTCTACTAAATAGACAATAAATCATTTAATTTAAAATTATGTAACATTTTGTAAATGTTATAGTGTATTTATTATTATTATTATTATTATTTATTATTACTATTACTTGTCACTTTCACTATTTTTATGTAATAAATAAACTAAATGCCATTAATTCTGCCTAAAAAGCTTCCATGCTTCCAACGGCATATCCAGATTAGAGTATTGTGAATATATTAATGTCATATCAAATATCAAAAAATTCTAAAATTCTCTCATTTTTATTCTTTTCTCAATAAAGTTTTTGAATTTTAAACTTTTTTAATTATTACTCGTATTAATAAAGTTTCTAATATAAGTATAGGTCCGTAAGTTTCTTTCAATTTTAAATCTCATAAAATTTTATAGGCTTTATAAAACTTATAATAAAAATTTATGTACAATAATTAAATGTTTAAATACAACACAGTATGTCCTAGCATGTAAGTTTCCTTTAGTTCTTTAAGTCTTTTATAAAAATTAATAAATATCTTATTATTATATCTATTATAAAATTATAAATATATATACTATTTATATAAGTAACATAAATAGTAAATTTCGACCTGATAATTTGTAAAAGTAAATAGAGATAATGGATTAAAAGTGAAAATTAAATGTAAATTAAATAATAAAATAATTCACAATTTACAGTTGAATAATTTCACTCTTAATGAAAAAACAGAGAGAGAGAGAGAGGAAAAACGTGAACTATGCGTACAGTACCATCACTATTAGGGATTGTCAACCGGGATCCCGGGCGGAAAATGATAACCTTAAATCCCGGGACAAGCGCAGCAAATCTCAGGATTTCCCGGGTTTTACAAAGTATTCTAAAAACGTTATTTCGAATAGTTTTACGTTAATTTACTACTGTATATAGAAAATACAAACATAAAGACTACGATGACAAATTTATAACAGCACAATCACGTTGCGTTGTACAACTCGAATAATGCCTATAATATGTCATGTATGATGTTGTGCGTGTGTAATCAGCCTGATATTTTTGGTGATTGACTCGGACTGAAAGCCAGTCATTTGACTTCCCTGAATCGAACATTTTGTGTTTTAGTGAATTCTAATTTCGGTTATTATGTTCAATTCAGTGGCACACCTTTTGCTGTTGATATTTTTTTTTACTAAAAATTAGTTAGAAGTATATAAAAGGTGTTGTGTTCGTATAAATTACAGTATAATATAATTTATTTTTGTTGAAGTGCAAAGCTGCAAATTAGCATTGTAGACATAGCTGCTTAGGCTATATAGCGTATTTATGTTTCTGCAGTGTTTGAAACTCAGCCTGAGCTCTATCCTTTATTACTATAGTCTTCCAGACAACGTAAATCTACATTAAAGAGACGCGAGAAGGAATATTATAACATAATGTTAATCCTTGCCGAGGAGTAACTAGAAAATATAACTGAAAAGAGGTAATCCTTTTATATATATATATATATATATATATATATATATATATAGGGGGGCCTACTCTGAATGCTGGAGACATACGTGTCACACGTGTCAATAGTTTAAGTTTGCGTGAGAGGAGAAGTTTCACTGCTTTACACAAAGCACCGCTCCATGTATACATCATTAAATTCACTGCTTAATGCGTGTAATAAATCATACAAAGAGGGTATACGTGACATTAAATCAAATGTTATTAGTACGTGTATGTACACTTTTAGCGCGTAGAAAATGTAAAGGAAAAATTTTGCGGGGCTTAGTTACATGTTTTAGAAAAACTTAAATACGGATGATGAATCATTTATCCGCGGAATAAAGGAAAACTTTGGTTATAACAACCAAATAGCATGATTAAACTATGTGGTAACGAAGTGAAATGGTTGTTTAACTCAACCGCAGTATCATAACCATTTATTTTTTATCAGGAACATATATAAGCATTATTGCTGCCTGAGCAACAGGATTGGTTGATAGATAGTTTAATGTGATGCTTAATTTTTTTTTGGAAGGGGAGGGAGTAGGTGGTTGTTTAACCTCCTTCGTAACGGCAAGGGTCATATAACGAGGGAGACCTACATCTTTACGTGGGATCCGAACCGCGGGTCGCTACATCATCCGAACACGGAGGACGGTCTCCCATCCAACTTATTACCCAAACCGAACGTCGCTTAACTTCGCTAATCTAACGGGAAACGGTGCGGCAACATGGCGGTCATAACCTCATTTTGTAAACAAAATGAGATACGTAATTAATATTAATTATGTTTAAATGCAAATGTAATCAAACAACAAATTAAATTAAACAATAAATTAAAAACATAATTAAACTCTACAATCCATAAAGTTAATTTAGTTTAATTTATAATGACAAAAAAAAATCGAAACTCGAACTAATTAAAATTTCATAGTTAAAAAAAAAACCTGTTCTAAATGCAATAAAACTAATTAAGAATTATAAAGTAACAATATAACAAATATTATTTTAGTAATTATTTGAACAAATAGTACTAAATAAATGCTCAACTCTAAAGGTAAGGTTATTTATAGAAAAAAAATATATATATAGAGAAAGAGAGAGAGAGAGAGAGAGAGAGAGGCCTGTGGTTGTAGAACCAATAATAATGTAATTAAAGTAATTAAGGTTTGTTTGATTGAGGTCACCATCTGATCTTTCGATCAGAATAAATAAATTTCATTAATAAAGGAGATTAATAAGCTTCGTGGATTTTACTTTAAGTAAACAAAGTAATAAATGATAAATGTTATAGATACTAACGTTACGCTGCTTGATTAATTGCGCAGTAAGAAAAGTACACGAGTTACTGATTGATCTTGATAACAAAATGATAAATGCACAATGATAAATTAAATGGTTGGCAGAAATAATATTACGCGTATGAATTAAGTTAATTAAGTTAATGAATTACTATGGAGCCGAAAGGTGGGCTGCGGAACGTCTGTCATCTTGGATGGTTGCCAGCAGACGAAGGAGAACGTGAGAACCCTCCTCGAGCTGAGGGCGAGGTGTGAAGGTGTAGCTTCGAGCCGCGATCTCTACAAACGCCAACCGACAAGCACTTCCAATAACTATATGTTCATATAATGAATGCTTGAAGCGTGTTACTAAAGAAACCTGAAGCATGTCACTAAATATACAGGGTGTCTCAAAAGTCACTATCTATTTCGGTGACATTAGATGTTTTTTTTAAAAATGCTATGCTGGCATAAAGATATGTACTTCTGGTGCAAATTTGTGTATTTAAAAAAAGTTAATTGGTTTATTATCTTGACATGCTTGAACAATTCCTCGAACCTCAACTTCTTACAGATGGCATTCTTGACACAGTAGTTTTTCAGCAGGATGGAGCACCGTGCCATTATGCAATAATTGTACGTGATTATCTTGACAGACGCTTCCCCGGTCGCTGGATTGGTCGTGGAGGAACACAACCATGGGCAGCACGTTCACCCGATTTAACACCATTAGATTTTTTCGCCTGGGGTTTCATTAAGTCTAAGGTGTACACTGGTAGAAGAATTAGTGATGTAGCCGAACTTCGAAATCGTATTACCGATGCAGTTCAGAAAATAACACCTCAAATGCTGGAAAGTGTGTTCCGGGAAACAACTTATCGCTTTGAGCTCTGTAGAGACACTGATGGTCGCCATGTGGAGACAGATAAATAAATAGCACTAATTCTTTGTGGCACTTACTTTGAAATAAATATATTTTTCATGTCTTAAACCAGTTTTTCGTAATTCCCATTATTTTTCAAAATAGATAGTGACTTTTGAGACACCCTGTATATAAGGTGTCCGAAAAGTCTGTACGCAATGGGAAATGCGATGATGCTCGTAATTTGATAGGAAATATGTTTATTTATACCATATATATATATATATATATATATATATATATATATATGGGATGAATTTCACAATTAAACACGTGAAATGAATGAATGATGCAAACCCACAAGGAAAAAGAAAAACGATTCCAAGGCCTTTCGTGTATTCAGAGCTACACCACGTCAGGGAATGAAGAGAGAAGGCAAGATGCCCATAAATATATACAACGTAGCGGAAACCAAAATAATTAGCACATACTTAACAAGAGTTAATGAGAGGCAAAAGGAATTTTAACAAGATATTGTCAATTTTATACATTCCCGCACTGTTATTGAAATTGTTTTTATAATGGATAAATGCACATTCTAGAATATTTCTTTCAATTATATCTCTGTTTTCAACAAGCGCTTTAGAACTATCCCATTTGATGCTATGATTACATCTATACATATGGTTAAACAAAGCACTGGAATTATTAGCTGTTCCACACGCATATTTATGCTGTTTTACCCAAATATCTAACGTTTTACCCGTTTGGCCTATATATACTGAGTTACATTGTGTACATCCGATCGAATACACACAACCAACAACATTATCCGGGCTATTCTTTATAGGCGTGATTTAACAGTATTATTATACTTAAAGACTACATTGATGCCAATTGCTTTAAGTAAAGTCGGAAGATATTGAAAATTAACATGGTAAGGTAGGCTGAGGATATTTTTACGCTCAAATTCCTTTACAGTTACATTATTATAATACCTATTCTTGGCTTTCCTAAGACAGTTATCAATTATGAAATAGGATAACATAATTTAGTACCAATATTCATGATATTGCATAACTCGAAATCTAAAAATTCAAGACTGACAACTCTCAATGCTCAAAGAAACATAGCAGAGAAAATAGAGGATATAGAAAATATAGACGTAATATAGAGGACATAAAATAGAGGATAATCGTAGCATCAAGTGGGATAGCTCTAAAGCGCTTGTTGAAAGCAGAGATATAATTGAAAGAAATATTCTAGAATGTGCATTTATCTATTATAAAAACAATTTCAATAACAGTGCGAGAATGTATAAAATTGACAATATCTTGTTAAAATTCCTTTTGCCTCTCATTAACTTTTGTTAAGTACCTATGTGCTAATTGTTTTGGTTTCCGCTACGTTGTATATATTTATGGGCATCTTGCCTTCTTTCTTCATTCCCTGACGAGGTGTAGCACTGAATACACGAAAGGCCTTGGAATCGTTTTTCTTTTTCCTTGTGGGTTTGCATCATATATATATATATATATATATATATATATATATACAGGGTGGCGCAAGTCAGGAATCATAGGCACATTTTTAATAATTTGTGTTTTAATATGTGTTTTGTTCTTTTCAGATTTGTTGTTGAACCTATGGCACAGAAATTGACAAGAGATGAACGGGTGGAGATAGTTTTAATGTGTGCAAGGCGTGGTAACACACACCGATCAGTTGCTTCTGCTTTTAATGACAAACACCCTGAGAGGCCGCCAGTTGTTCAGGCATCAGTTGGAAAACTGTTCACTCGCTTTAAAGAAACGGGAAGTGTTCATGATCGGCAGCGTAGTGGCCGGCCAAACAGTTCAACCGATGCAGCAACATCACTACCGGTACTCAATCACCTCGAAAACAGCCCACCTAAGTCCTTAAGAAAGTTATCCAGAAAACGGGTGTCTCCAGAAGATTCATTCAACGAATCCTTACAACAAATCGTTTCCACCCCTACAAAGTCCAACTTGTTCAGGAACTGCACGGTGACGACACAGACCGCCAGTGGTTTCTACAACATCGACAACTTCAACGAAGGATCATGTTCAGCGACGAAGCGATATTTCACCTCAGCGGTCGTGTCAATAGGCATAATGCATGCTATTGGGCCAATGAGAACCCCCACTGGATGGAAGAAGGACATGTGCAATTCGATCCACGAATTATGATGTGGGCTGCGCTCTGGGGGATCGGTTAATTGGTCCGTACTTTTTCGACGGCAATGTAACAGGTGAAACATATCTGCATATGCTGCAAACATTTCTAATGCCCATACTGGACGACATTCCATTGGCCTACCGGGCAGAGATGTGGTTTCAACAGGATGGTGCACCACCACATTTTGCAACCATCGTCCGGAGCGCTTTAGATGAAACATTCCCAAGCAAGTGGATCGGACGGCGTGGGCCCGTCGAATGACCACCTAGGTCTCCAGACCTCACGCCTCTTCACTTTTTCTTGTGGGGCTATCTCAAGTCGGTAGTCTACACTGATCGACCCAGAACCATACGTTCTCTAAAGGATAAAATCACATCTGAGTGTGCCAAAATCAGTACCAATGTGTTAAGGAATGTTCAAACATGCATTCAACGCGTCAGAAAGTGTCTCCAAGTGGAAGGCCACCAATTCGAACATTTATTATAATTCAATAGAATGTGCTTATGGTTCCTGACTTTTGCGCCACCCTATATATATATATATATATATATATATATATATATATATATATATATATATATATATATAGCATATTGTGTGTGGCGTCGTCTCGGGAACAGGTTCGTCAGGATAGATGAATAAGAGCAAGAAAGGTCCCAACTATGAACCCTGTTTCTGAAAATACTGTTCAAATACCCCAACATTTATAACAACCACAACTCAAACCCAAAACTGTGGAAAAGGAGTTTCAAATATACAGACCTACCCTAAAAGTGATTCTTATAATTTTGTACTAAAACCAGAATTATCATCATATGAATTATCATCATATGAACTGATTTCTGTTGACTTTTAACATATCTTAAACTTTCGTTGAAAGGAACTTTGGGAGCATTCAGAGTGCTTTCAGTGCTTCAGATATCTTAATCATAGCAATTAACTTCACAGTAAAGGTTACTTTTAAAAAACGGACAAGTTAATTTTTTTTACTGGTTTTTGGGGATTAAGAGAAAAATATTTGGATCAATTTCAAAAAAGATGACAAATCTCATTAATGACCAATATTCTCTCTTGTGATTCCAACACCAATTTAACACGATTTGGAAAGGAACGCAGGAGTCGACCAAGCTACTCTGTCAGTATCGATGCTTTGCAAAGCGTCTCTGCATCCGAACTCTGACCAACGTTTCTCTTGAATTTTGGTCTTGGCCTCTTCAAATATTCAAGATTGCTACTTCAGCTCGTTGTTTAACTCGCACCCAGATTTTCGAATGACATATAGGACCACCCCACTTTGATATCTGTTTAATTTTGGCAAATAATCTCAACAATATCGAAATAAAAAATCTGGGAAAGGTCCGTTGGAAACAAAGCAAGACGTTGTTGGACAGTAGTTGTCTGAAGTTTCTAGCATTTTGAAGGCCTTCCAGTTATCTGCGAAAAGTTCCTTCGAAATGTCTATTTTTTGGGGACATTTCAGAGGGAGTTATCTTAAAGCGAGTTTTTAATATTATATAGTCTAATGTAAGAATAAATTTTAACCCATGAAAGCTAAAAAGTAAAAAATGTGAATAATAATAAATTTATATATATATATATATACACTAGCAGGACACTAATTTTCTGGCAATATTTTCTGTATTTATATATTTGTCTTATTTGCAATACTGCATATTGCAATGATAATATCACTGACGACATCGGTGACGTCAGAACCCCGTAACTCCCGAACCATATACGAGTACATATATATAAATATATATACATATACTGTGTATATACACTTGCATTTAAAAAATGGGAGTCCCTCATCATATGAACTGATTTCTGTTGACTTTTAACATATCTTAAACTTTCGTTGAAAGGAACTTCGGGAGCCTTCAGAGTGCTTTCAGTGCTTCAGAGATCTTAATCATAGCAATTAACTTCACGGTAAAGGTTACTTTTAAAAAAACGGACAAGTTAATCTCTTTATTTTCGCAAAGTTTAAAAAGAGTTTAAAATTTCCGTGGACGTCTCAGTTTGGAAGTTAAGTTGATGAAGCCAAAATTATTTTTTAATGATGTTCACGAAGAATATAGAGTACTTTTAATATATATATATATATATATATATATATTATATTTCTTTTTTTTTATCAGATGTTTTGGGAGAAGCTTCTCTCTGCCATTACCCGAATACTCCAGATATAAATTGTCCCGCTTGAAACCCAGCAAATATTGACGGAAATTGTTCCAAATAAGATTCAGATTGTTACCAAGGTGATGGGTGGGCCTAACATTTCATTAAAAATATTATGAACAGTTATCTTTTGTTCTATTTATACTGTCCCAGTACGTTTGGTAACATATATATATACACACGGTGCTTCAAAAAGTTTTTACCACTTATATGGCGCTAATACGTCATTCCTTACCACTTATAGTGTGTGTGTGTGTGTGTGTGTGTTTACTTTTGTTTTTGTGGGTATTTGTTTGTTTTTTAATAATAATGTCGTTTTTTTCAGGGATTGTGTGAGTGATTAATGAGTGAACCCATTCAATGGAAATGGCTACAAGGTTTACATTGGCTTACAGTGATAACATTTTTTTGAAGCACCAAATATATATATATATATATATATATATATATATATATATATATATATATAGAGAGAGGAGAGAGAGAGAGAAGAGAGAGAAGAGAGAGAGAGAGAGAGAGATATGCAACGAGGTTAACGAAGTATACATAAGAGTATATTTTTTGGTACAATATTCAAAAGAAATTTTCCATGTTTTACTGTGCATAATGAATGTCAGGTTTATGGAATCCCCTGTACACATTTAACGTAAAACCTTTCTCAAATGATAAATGATTATTATAATTACCCATATAATTTGAACATAATGAGCCACTGATAATAAAAGACACACAAACCTATATATATATATTATATCTTTGGTAACCTTTGGTTAGCTTCCACCCGAATTGTTCATTCTGACGAAGGTCAAGCTTTTCACTCCACCTTAGACCTACAGTTTAACGTGGAATCCGAACCACGCCCCACCAGCAACCCAGCGTCTTAACCACTAGGCTACCCACTACCCAGTGTACCCATTTATCTACCAAAAACTTTCTTTATTGTGTGGGAGGGTGAACAGCTGGGTTTTGCTGCGCCCCGCCTGCCGTCATTGGGTCTCGATCCCGGGGCCGATGGATTCGCAGTCAGCGACACTAACCACTACACCACCGAGGTGAGTATATATATATATACACCACAATCGCTTTTTTCTCTCGTCTCTTTGATATAATTCACAAAGTTTAAATGCTTAAAAAAAAAACAAAGAAATAAATAAAAAAAAAGTTCCGAAACTTTTTTTTTTTCAAATTTTATTTTTCTTTAAAAAGAGGTAAAAAAAAAAATTTGGTGTTACTTTTATTGCTTCTGTTTTCGATAGATATTTTCTTTATTTTGTTTTCATGTTTTTAACATGAGTAAAATACCTTTATTTCAAAAATAGGAAAACTTTTCTCTTCGAATCTTGAATAGAAAGGTTTTGAATCGTCTCGAATGGAAAACTTTTACCAAAATTTAATATTTATTGATCAATTTTGATCACTCTTTGCCCGTACCGAAATTTTAATAATTTTCATATTTTTTTGTTCGCCTCATTTCTCATGTACTTTTTTTTTGTATGCGCGCGCGCGTTCTTGTCTTCCTTACGGAATGACGACAATCTTTTAGCCTATATATAGAGCCGGTCGCGACATGGATATGCGTATCATGACATTAGAAGTGTCGGAGTAGTTTATTTTTATAAATGTTACCTTTTATCATGAAAAAAGAAGATATAATTAAGGTTAGACTAGGTTAGGTTAGGTTAGGTTAGGTTTGGTTAGGTTTTCTGGAGCTTCTCCGAAATTTGGACTGCTTCCTATGTTTTTGAAAATAATATATTTAATGTAGATTTTTACGCTGATTTAAAAAATGTAAGTCTTTTTTTGGAGAAATGAGCGGTTCAAAAGTTATGTTTGTTATTGTAATTTTGTATTAGGTCAAAAACTATAACAATACAACTGAAAACTAATACAAGAGTTATTGTAGTCTTTAATAATACTGACTTATGTCACTAAGTATTTGTGTGAATAGATTTCGACCGTTATTTTTCTGTCGCCACATGAATTCGCACAAGTAGTTATCAATCATTTGCCGGTGAGTCCCTGACTCTCTCTTATTTCTTCGTTTGGCCTTATTCCACACAGATTCAACGCCTTGTGTTACGTTCGGTTAGGTTAAGTTATGTTATGTTATGTTATGTTAGGTTACTTACCTCTCTTAAGTAGTTGTTGAAGTCTACAACTGTGTTGTGGCCAATGTGCAAAAGGTTTTTCTACAGTAGCTATAGGTAAACTAGTACACCATGTAACTTTTAAAATAGTAACTATACGTAAACTAGAACACCGTGTAACTTTTAAAATAATAATTTCTCCAAAAAAACAGACTTACATTTTTTAAATCAGCGTAAAAATCTACATTAAATATCTTATTTTCAAAAAAATAGGAAACAGTCTAAATTTCGGAAAAGGCCCGGTTTTCTTAAATGTATTAGAGTTTTAGATTGGGTAAATGTCATGATATAGAATTGAATAAGTGAAAATGTATGAAAATGTAGTAGGGTTTTGCAAGGTAGCCAAACGCGCGCGCGCGTGTGTGTGTGTGTGTGTGTGTGTGTGTTTTAAAACTGTAAAATGTTAGTGTTGTAAACGAATGCAGAAAATTTTGTATAGAAGGCCTACCAAAGAATATGACAAAAAAAAAAAAAAAGAAGGTTGGTTGTCGAAAAGAGTTTAAATACAAATGCCAAAAATGGCTTCTAACCGACGAAGGGGTGACTAAAGAGGCACAAACTGATTTCATTATTTCGCCTTCACTCAAAAGAAAACTTTCTTAATTCAGATGAAATAATAACTTCTTTTAATGATACATAACTTCTTTTGGTAAAAGAAATGATCTTGAAAATTTCTTTTTTGAGTGAAGTCAGAAAATAGAAGATAATCTTTATATCAATAGAAAGTTGAGGAAACTTTTATCTATGTAAAAAAAACAAATATTTTAAAACAATTTGTAGCAGATGCTCAAGTTTTTTCGAGCCCTTTCGCGCATCAACTTAAGTTCTATGTTACCCTTTATTAAAATAGGCACAATATCCACCCCAAAATTAAAGGGGGCTAAAGATAAAAAAAAAAGAAAATTATGAAATGAATAAGCAATATATATATATATATATATATATATATTAACCTGAAAACCTACGAGAACCAAAGATATGTAACAAGAACTTAAAATCTCTATGGACCATTTTCATATAATCACAATTTTCTATAAAAATAATGACTTTAAGACTTAAGTGAAGAAATCATCATGTATATACACAGTATACACATGATACATGATACATCATGCGACATGTATTTTAGGTTCATATTTTATTTTAAACATGTATTTTTCTGAAAAAAATCGACAACTTTTTTTGCTTTTTTGGGGGGAAAGGGTGGTAAAACATTGTTGGTCAAACGTAATTCTACTTAAAATATATACCTAAAGTAATTAAATAATGTCAAAAAACTTGTTTCAACATACAGGGTGTACATAAAGTCAGGATCTATTTTTGCGAAGCACTTGGAAATTATATGGAATTCAATCATAAAATGATAAAGTGGTAACATTTATTAAATAATTAAGAGTAGGATTCGACGTGACGCCCATCAGTATCCCTGCACAGCTCAAATCGTTCCGCAGCATTTCTAAACACATTCTGGAGCATTTGCGGGATTATGTTATCTGCAGCAGTTCGTATACGTGTACGTAAGTTTTCAAGACTCGTAATCTTCGTCTGATAGACGTACGATTTGATAAAGCCCCATGCAAAGAAATCTAAAGGGGTTAAATCTGGTGATCTCGCTGGCCAAGGTCTTAAGTTGCTTCCGCGTCCGATCCAGCGATTTGGAAAACGTCCATTTAGATAATCCTGAACAATTTTGGCATAGTGACAAGGAGAACCATCATGTTGATAGACGACGGTACTAACAATCCTATCCCCAATCAGCTGAGGTTCAAGGAATTGCTGCAACATGTCCAGATAAATAAGCCCCGTAACTCTACTAGCTTCAGCGAAGAAAAAAGGACCATAAACCTTAGATTTTGTTAAACCCATCCAGACATTAACTTTAGGTGAGTCTCTTCCCAATTTTGGACGAAATCATTCGGTCTTTCATCTGCCCAAATTCGAGTTATGGCGATTTACTTTTCCACACGTATGGAAAGTGGCTTCATCACTAAAGAGAATGTTGTCCATTAAATTATCACTCCAGATTTGTTCTACGAGATCAGCACACACAGCACTTCTTCGAGGGAAATCTTCCTCATGTAAATCATGTAAAACCTGCAAATGATAGCTTTTCTTCTGCAAATTAACTTTCAGAATTTTGTGCACAGATGACGTCGGGAGGCCGAGTCTGTGTAATGCAGCACGAACGGACGTACGCGGCTCCTCAGTGATAATTCCGCGTACTGCATTCACGGTAAGATCTGACATACACGGTCGTCCTGATCTTGCTTCATCATTTACAGATCCCGTTCGTTTAAATTTGTTCACCAGTTTTCGTATTGTCTTGTCTATTGGCCCCGGCTTATGAAATCTCCTTCTAAACTTCTCTCTGATGTCATTGTATTTCTTTCCCTCGATTCGCCAAATTACTATTGCCACACGCTCTTCTGTATATATTCTAAGGGCTTCTGAAAAGAAAAATAGAAAAAATAATTATTTCACAAAAATAGATCCTGACTTTATGTACACCCTGTATATTCCATGCATTAAAACCAAGCTCACCCTCTCGTCTATTGTTAACTTAGCAGCCATCCCCTACCTAAAAGAAAGAAAAAAAAATATAGTCAACACTGAAAATTCCTATGATGCGCGACTTTTGCGCCACCCTGTATATATATTATTAGGTTTTAAACAAATGTTCAGGATTGACCAGCGTTCGACGTCTCTGCAGCACCCCACATCATTTAGGAATTATTGTGGTACCCAATCGTCTACCAACCAAAGGATGAACAGGTGGGTGAGCTGCGTGCTTCCTGGCCGCGACGGAAATCCAACCCGTTATTATTATGACCCGTGTTACTCCATCCATGAAATAACACATTATACAAGAGATATTTAAATTAAATGCTGCCATTACTTCGAGTACGAGGGGGGGGGGGTGGCATCGTAAAACACTCCTGGACGTGTTTGATTGTTTCCTCGATCGTTTAAAATATGACAAGTTGTTAACTTCTATTTCGTCGTAGTGTGATGGTAGTGCTTGCGACACCTTCTCAGGAGCCGGGGTCGAATAGTAAGGTGGGGATGGGGGTGGATTTTGTTCACACACACACACACACACACATTTATAATATTATATTATATATATATATATATATATACATTATAACTGCAAACACGCAGTATAATTAACGTAAAGAACGACGCTTTGTATAGGAGAATTATCCGCGCAAGATGAGAGCGAAAGAACGAAACAAATGAAAAAATGAGGTAACCACCCGGGAATCGAACCCGGGATCTTCCGATTGCCGGTCAGATATGATAACCATTACACCACGGGCCTCACTCAAACAAATGCCGTAATTCTTCTACATACGCGCAGAAGCCAATGCCCCAAAGGGGCACCTCCCGCATGCCGTAACATTATAACTGCAAACACGCAGTATAATTAACGTAAAGAACGACGCTTTGTATAGGCCCGTGGTGTAATGGTTATCATATCTGACCGGCAATCGGAAGATCCCGGGTTCGATTCCCGGGTGGTTACCTAATTTTTTCATTTGTTTCGTTCTTTCGCTCTCATCTTGCGCGGATAATTCTCCTATACAAAGCGTCGTTCTTTACGTTAATTATACTGCGTGTTTGCAGTTATAATGTATATAATGTTACGGCATGCGGGAGGTGCCCCTTTGGGGCATTGGCTTCTGCGCTTATGTAGAGGAATTACGGCATTTGTTTGAGTGAGGCCCGTGGTGTAATGGTTATCATATCTGACCGGCAATCGGAAGATCCCGGGTTCGATTCCCGGGTGGTTACCTCATTTTTTCCATTTGTTTCGTTCTTTCGCTCTCATCTTGCGCGGATAATTCTCCTATACAAAGCGTCGTTCTTTATATATATATATATATATATATATTATAATATATAATATATATATAGATATATTATACATATACATATATATATATATGAAAAAGAAAAAACGGAGCTATTGAAGAATAGGGACCCCAGCCTTCTTTAGTTAGCTTTATAAGGCTAACTAACGAAACTATCATGACCTAACCTAACCAATCGTCAAGGGCGTACAGTTAACCTAACGATTGGTTAGGTTAGGTCGTGATATTTTCGTTAGTTAGCTTATAAGCCTAACTAAAGAAGGCTGGGGTCCCTATTCTTCAATAGCTCCGAAAAAAACTAGTGTTTGTCATTTATCATTACTTATTCCAACTATAGTGGATTTAATTTTCCTAGAAGAGTTCCTTGTTCCATGCACGGTCTGTGTGTATCATATATATATATATATATATATATATATATATATATATATTATATATATATATATATATTATTTGTCTGTAAGGTAATTGGAAGCAGATAGGACAAAAACAGCTGTTTCCTCTCAAACTTCACAACACTTGATTAGATTTTCACCTGAAATCTTTAATATATATATATATATATATATATTATAATATATATATAATATATGTGTGTGTGTGTGTGTGTGTGTGTTACTATCGGAAAATAAATATGTTGGTCCTGATTAGGTTTGGTTAGGTTAGGTTGGATTAGATTAAGCAAGATTAATGAGTAGTTCACTATCTGACTTAACAGAAACTACCCTTTGAGTCCTTCATTGCATGCGAAACACTTATCACGCCCTTCTCAGTTTGATGAAACTAAGGCTAGGTTAGGTTAAATTAGGTTTGATTAGTTTTCAGAAACATGGGTTTAATAAAGTCGGTACCTCGCTTATGCAGAGATGCGCTCACATGTGTGTGTGTGTGTAGCGCTATACACTTCAGAAAGCGCAATATAGGTACCCCCCTAAATAGGAAATCATATATGTATATACTGTAAAGATAAGATCATTAAAAAATAATCAAATAAAAATATGGCTGTTTCTGCCATTTTCGGTAAAAAATGAAAAATGAAAGTGATTTGTAAAATGATAAGTGAAAAATGAAGCGATTTTTTTTAAGGAAAAATTGAAATTTATTTCCTGCCAGAAATTACTTAATTGTATGTGTGTGTATATATAATATATATATGATATATATTAGTGATGGATCGAGTGGTCGGTTTTTCACAACCGCGGTTGCGGTTGTGTTTGCGGTTGTCGAATTTTTTCCCACCACGGTTGCGGTTGCGGTTATCATTACTAGGAAAAATGCGTAATTATTATCTGGATTTAGCCACTATAGTGCGATTTAGCCACACTTGGTACATAATATATACTAAATAGTATTTATTTCGTAAATACCTTATGTTGAACACAAGTTTTGCAATACACCGCTACCGCTATTTGTGTGTTGCAAACTTGTGTTCAACATAAGGTATTTACTAAATAAATACTATTTAAATGAAGTATATTCTAAACTGATGTTGTCAACTAGCAGCGAGTTGAGACTGCGCAGGTCCGTTTTAACACAGACCACTTCTTTACCCCCTTTTGGGGGAGTCATGTTCGAGAAACCACCCCTTTGGCCAACCAAGGCCATTGACCAAGTTACACGAACCCGAGAGGTCCGTCGAGCAGGAATAAGCTTTATTGACTATTGTACTAAAGGCGATTTTAGTTTGAAGAAAATTAAATAAAAATAAATGTTACTTCATGGAGCTCACAGAGTAATAACTTAGAGCGCAGTTTAAACCAATTTTACTACGGCAGCCGTATGACGTCACGTTAAGCACGCATAAGGAGACCCATCATTTTCTTTTTAAAAAAAGAAATATTTCTAATTAACCTAAAATTAAAATTAACTAAGCTTTTACAACCGCAACCGCACTTATGGAACGGCGGTTGCGGTTACGGTTGCGGTTGTGATTTTTTGTGCGGTTGTAGTGCGGTTGCGGTTGCGGTTATTCGATCCATCACTAATATATGTATATATATATATATATATATATATATATATATATATATACACAAACTTTTTTATTTTTGTAATGATACCATAACTTAAGTACCAACGATGCAGATTCAAAATTGGCCAAATTTGAGAGGAAATTCATATCTTTGAGGTAGTAAATATGATAAAGGTTATAGATTTTTTCATGAATTTTAAAATTATTTGATGTCATCCCCTCCCTCTTCCCCCTCACCCTCCAACCTGTACGAAATGCCTCATTTTATGGTACTTTGAAACTGTTTTAATAAAAATAATTTCCCTATTGATTCAATTATTCGTAATTAATAAATATTAGTATGTAAATAAAATATAAAAAATAAAACCCATCATAATAAAGAACATAAAATTTTTTTTGAACATAAATGTTTAAGCCATAAAGACTAAATTCTTTTGATATCACAACTTTGACCAATGACCAAACTATTGTACATTTCGTTAACAATAAGCTACGTTAATATTAAGCAATCTCTAAATATAATATAAACATTTTTCATTTCTTAAACTATAAACGAATGTCACAGACAGGGCCAGATTAGGCATGGGCTAACGGGGCTACAGCCCAGGATCCCCACAATAAAGAGGGCTCCCAAAAAACAGAAGAGAAAAATTTTCAGCATTTTTTTTGGTAAATTCAATTTGCCAAAGTGGCAAAAAACTAGTTAATACCTTCCTTATATGACACTCAAATTCGTGTTATTTAAGTTATTTCTTGGTACAAGTATAACTGTGACGTCATTTTTTCTTTCCTGTGATGGTTTTTCTTTGCCTGTGAAAAACGTTTTGCTTTAGTTACGTAAATTTTGATTTTGTTATTTTAATTATAAAAAAGAATAAAAAAGTATACCAAAATCCATGTTATTTTTTAATTGAGGGGCAAAGGGCCCCAAATTTGCTTTAGCCCCTGGCCTCGTATAGGTTAATTCGCTATTGTTTATAGACCTTGTACAATCACATGACCTTATTTTATTTAAGGTTATTTTCTTACCAGTGTTTGGATCTTATTCTAACAATAAACTGTAAACAATGATAGAATAAGAAATATAAATAAATAGATAGCTTATTTCAGTGCCTAATACGAATTATTTATTCATAAATGAGAAATACAGAGTGTTTTTGGCAAATGAGATTGAACAACCTCGAAATGCTTTTGACGACATTCATTTCATTTCAACGCATCGATGCTTTTCACACAAATCTTATAAATAGACCATCGACAAGATGGATATCGTAAACATGTAAACCACTTCGACAATGCAGTACGAATGACAGTATGAGATATAAATAAATAGTGTAGTACAATGTTTTGCAAATGAGATGGAACAAAATGTACGACAAACTGACAAAAATAACATCATTTTTGACAAAGTTGTTATGAATTCGATAGCGAAGCCATAATATTTAGGCAAACCATTCTATCATACCATATCGCCAAGTTACCAAGTTTAAAGATAGTCACTTTAGAATGGACAATGCTCTTTTTAAATATCGACACTTTACGCGATGTCCGTTGGTTTTCAGTAACATTTGACAAATTTGGAATTGTGAAAGGTTAATATACATCAACAAGTATTTAACATTTTTAAAATACAATCGTTAAGTTACGTAAACATTTAAGAACCTTAAACAGTAATGTGTGTGTGTGTGTGTGTATATATAGGCTACCGTACGAAGGTGGGCTGAAAAGTAATGCCTCCTCTTGAATAATTCTGGATTGTGTAGACTGTAGAGGTAGCCAGATAAAACCGGTTTGGTGTTGTAACTTGATATCCCCACCCCATTCCAGATTGTGTAGAGGTAACCAGATAAATCCGGTTTTGTGTTATAGCCTACACTCATTCTACACGTTGGTTCAGTATCGATTACAATGGAAAGGAGTAAAGACGTTCGCCTTAAGCAACGTGCCGTAATTGAATTTTTGACCGCGGAAAGTGTTGCTCCCATAGACATTTATCGGCAAACAGTGCGTTGACGTGAGTACCGTTCGACGTTGGGCGAGGCAGTATAAAGAAGGAGAAGCAGGGCAAGAAGATTTGCGAGACAAACCGCGAAGTGGAAGGCCTGTAACGGGAACTTCTCGTTTTCATAACCTCCTGGGGATGAAGACACCAAAGTATTTACAACGTTCTTTGATGATGATGATAATGATGATGATTTTAGCTAAATAAATCCTTGTATCCCACCTAAAAGCATTGATTGTCTTGTTTCTTTCAAACTCCCAATAGTCTTTTTCGATTACTGACCGCACTCAATACTTGAAAGCGCCTTACAATTCCTTTTCTCTGTGAGTCATTGGAAATATCTTCCCCTCGATTTAACTTCACTAGGAGTTCATTTTCACATATCGACTAAAAAGGAATATATATATATATACTTACTGTATATTCGAACTATATAGATTTAATTTTCCCAGAGGAGTTCCTTGTTCCATGCACGGTTTGTGTGTAACATAAAAGATCTCAGGGGACAATTCTGAGTTTTATCCCATCATGAAACGGACATGTTAAGTGCCTTAAAAAGTGGACGCTTAATTCTGCCAGTTGAGGTTTAAGTTTTGGTTTTTGGCTGAAAATACAATAGTTACCCCTATTTCTAGGTGTAACTGTAAACCCTAAATCCTGTCCCAAAGCTGGTGAGGAAAGCTATATTTTGGAGCCTCTTTGCGACCCACGTCGGGCTAACATCATGAAAAAGAAAAACTATAGTATTTGTCATTTACCATTACTTATTCAAACTATAGTGGATTTAATTTTCTCAGAAGAGTTCCTTATTCCATGCACGGTCTGCGTGTAACATGAAAGTTTCTCAGGGGACCATTCTGAGCTGTATTATATATATATATATATATATATATATATATATATTATATATATATATAGGGTGTCCCGTAAGTTTGGAACCATAGGGCAAAATGATAAAAACGGCAATAAAAACGCCGAAGAGACTTTTGGGGACTGTTTGTGAAATGAGCGAGGATGATAGCGGCTGTGTCATCGTCGGTGGATGTCCTCAGAGGTCCACTGCGTGGTTTATCTCCTATGGATCTCGTTTCCCTGAACTTTGCTACAAGTTTGCCGACACAGCTGTGTGTTATTGGCACGCGGTCCGGATGCAATCTGTTAAATTCCTCAGCGACCTCCCTCTGACTCCGATTTCCTACGAGCAGAATTACCTGTATGCGTTCTTCCTTGCTCAAAGACATCATGGGCACTTGCATAAACGGAAAAACATGAACTACTTATTTTACCCTATGTTTCCAGACTTATGGGACATCCTGTGTGTCTGTGTATATATATATATATATATATATATATATATATATATATATATATAATAGTGGCCTACGGATCACCAATTTAATGTGGCCAAGAAAGTAGGCTTACTATAATTTATGAATTAAATTGAAATGAATAATTAGGGGTCACCAGCTTGGCCTACAGCCAAACAATCAATATTTAATAAGGAGAGAGAAATTACTTTATTGTTTTGTGTTTAATTAGGAAAATAAATCAATCATTTGTTCACAGTGATTAACAATTCAATAACGGTATTTATAGTGATTAACAATTATATAACAGTATTTATACCAGTGCCGGCCTTAGGGGTGTACGAACCGTGCGGTCGCACAGGGCCCGCAACTTAGGGGGGCCCGAAAATTTCACAGAAATTTACCATCGACGTCAGAGTGCCAAAATTGGTGTAAATTAATGTAATTTATTTGTGTAATATTGTGTAATATATATTTGTGTATTAGCTTGATTTTTCTTTTCTTCTCAGTCATTTAAAACAGTAGATAGATTTTAATGAAAAGATTTTTGTTACTTATATATACCTGCAATTGGTTTATGTTTATTTTTATCAAATCTAGTTAATTCTTTTATGTTTTAGTATTCTTATATTACAATTGCCAAATATTCATTTGTAGTTGATTAAGTTATTTTCTTTTTTGTATATTTACAAACTTTATTTTCTGTATTTACTTTTGTTGAATATCCTAATTAAATTGAATTATCCTATTCCTAATTAAATATCCTAAGGCCGGCGCTGGTTGAAACTTCTTATGATAGTTTAAATATTTGATAATAATAAAGTAATAAGTAGTAATAATAGTAAAGGCTGTTGGTCTGTTGGTATTCTGTTACAGGTGCACTTGTATAGTTAAATTTTACTTCTTGTACTTGTTAACAATCTACTAAAATAAAATGATTAGCAATGAAAAACAATTTGACTTGTGTCATGGGGGGCCCGTACAGTATACTCTGCAAAGGGCCCGAAATATCCTAAGCCCGGCGCTGTTTATACTATGCCAAAGATGGCTGATTATTAGCAATAAGAAATGGTTATACAGTCTAATTGTTAAATGAGTACACTAATTCAGGTAGGCTAATGAGATATGCAGAGGTGAACACAGAATAAGTGATTAAGCCAATAATAACTGAAATAATGAAAGTACGGTATAGTACAGTAAATGGATTAGGTCGGTAAAGATGAAATGCATAAAAGAGCACATAAACGAACGGATGCAAAATAAGTAGGTTATATGCAGTGGTGTAGTGCTGTGGGAACGCGTGGGAACGGCGTTCCCTTACTTTTTTTGGTAGACGGAAAGGCGTTCCCTCACTATTTCAAATAAATCCGAACTTACAAATCTCTAACGTCATGAAATTTTAATTCCCACCCCTAGAAGAAATATAAGAAAGAATCATTAACTGTTTCATTTCTTTTAGCTTCGACTGAGGCAATGCTAGCCTATAAAGATCTGGTGAACAGTCACCACGGCGTACCAGTTGTTAACTTTTTTTTAGTTAATCATTCCAGTTGTTAGCTATTTTTATTGATCGTACTGGATGTCGTATATCTAATGACACTGGAAATACTGCATCTTCAACCTTGGAATATATCCTAATATCCAGTGCATATGACCTCAAAATATCCCTGAAATTGGTCAGATTTCAAAAGATTTCCCGGGGGCTTACAGTGCCCCCGGACCCCCAGCTGTATGGGCTCGCCGCGCTCGCCATTGTCCCCCCTGCATCTGAGTAACACTTTCAAAATGCGTTCCCTCACTTCTTTATTTAGCACTACACCACTGGTTATATGAGTGAACACAATAACAAGGTGCTACCAAACTACGGTATTGGTACAACACTTGAACAGGCCTACTGCGGTCTTAACGGGAGAGTTAGTTTGAACGGTATTGAGGACACTTTTTAGGGCCTACGTGATTAGGCTGAGTTTGCGGACTTTTCAGCTTTGAATCCGGAACAGTCTTGCACGACGTAACAAAACACTGTAGGCCGAGTGAGGGTCGACAAGAGGCTTACCGCGATGCTGGATAAGTCTGGAAACTGAAGAAACCTCCGTGAAGGTTTACCGTCCTGCGTTTCGACGTGGATAACTCTGAAGACTGACATGGGCCTACGTGAAGTTGGACTGTATTGCGTTTCGCCGTAGATAACTCTGAAGACGTGTTGGCCCACTGCAGGAGGAATGTGCTGAGAGCCTGTTGAGATACTTGTTGAACGGGCGCCGATCGAATTGTGGTGAAGGATGGGTGAAGCAAGGGCCAGAAGGATGACGCCGGTAGGATGATGTTTGCTTCCAGCGAGATGAGATTGTAGGTTGCCTCAAGTGTTGATTTACTTCATGTATTGTTGAGGTGTTGCTTGAGGGACTGAGGCCGGCTGAGGTCGAACGGCGCTGCGTGAAAGAGGAGATTCACGAGGAGCAGTAACGAGTAAAGTGATGTAGAGACTGGTAGAGACTTGTTGAAAAGGGGGCCAACGGAAACTCCTGCAGCAGTGATGTTGCTTCTTGCAGGATGAAATTGTAGAGGGCCTTACTTGATGATAGACTTCGTGTATGCTCGACCGGAGCCTTGAAGGAACAACGGGCCGCTCTCCGGCGAAGGCCAGAGAGCGGGTGGCGTGACGAGTGGTGCTACTGACGAAGGGGCTGAGAGTGAGACGTAACGACAAAAACGAGGAAATGGCAAGTGAGAATGATTTGAGAAAGAACCCGCACTTTTATAGGCCTTGGTAACGTCCTCTGGTGGGCATTTTGGGAAATACCACAAAATCTGTTTCCTCCGTGTGTCTGTTTTATGCCCACGTTTATAACCTTTGTTTTGATTCCATGATGTTTGAGAACGGCGAGGAAAGGAGTTCCGGTCGATCTATCTATCTATCTATATATATATATATATATATATATATATATACTAACATGAAAAATTCAGGCAATCCGGTAATTAAAGGCCAGTTTTGGAAAGATAGTTGAGCCCTACCTTGATCAGCTATGTCAATTTAAATTTTGAATCAAGTAATTTATAGCATCTCTTCTTGTACCTTATATACCTGAAGAACCATTTACTATTTCAAGTGAAAAATCAGTTCAGTGAGTTACAACTTAAAAATGGTTTCTTTTTTATTTCAAAATTAAACAAGATTGCAATATATAGGAGATTGCAGACACCAATCGACCAGGAAGAACTCCGGGGTGGGGGACGTTAGGTAGGAGACAGGAAATGCTGGAACTTCCGTTTCTCCTGTCACTGCTCTCTCTATCTGATCTTTTTCCGTGTCTTATCTACTCTGTGAGCAGTCCTGCATGCTCTCAAACAAACGCTTCTCTCACTAGTCCTCTTTACGCATACATGCATCTTACATACTACTACACAATCTTTTGAAAAATAAAGCACCAACAAAGTGGTATCGACCCCAAGAGCCTCGGAGTCTCCTGGAGAGGGGACCATAAATGTCCCCATTTCTGGCTTCCCGGCTGCGACTACCTCACTTCCAAAGTGGAATACATTCTATCCCACTCTCCTTTCGCTGAAATCTCAATTTTAGGAGATTTCAATGTTCACCACCACCTTTGTCTTTCCTCCCATTTCACTGACATCCCTGTGAACTAGCTTGCAACTTCTCTATCCTGAATGACCTAAAGCAGATTGTACAGCACCCTACTCATATCCCCGATCGCCTTGGAAATAAGCTCAACATTCTGGATTTATTTCTCACCTTCTTCTTCTTCTTCCGCAGCTTATTATCCCATCTTTACATGGGGTCGCTGTTTTTGGTTCGTCTTCTCCACTCTCCTCTGTCGTATACCGCGTCCTCCTCCAAGTCCTTCTCCCTGATGTCCGCCACCACACAGTCCCTCCATCTCGTCTTCGGTCTTCCTCTTCTTCTCCGTCCCGGCAACTCCATCTCCAGCACTCTGCGCCCCACATACTCCTCCTCTCTTCTCCTGACATGTCCATACCACCTCAGCCTGGCTTCCGCCACCTTCACTGTTCCCCTTATATGCTCATTTCTGACCCTATCCCTCCTCGTCACTCCACACATCCATCTCAACATCTTCATTTCAGCCACATCGATTTTTCTTTCATTGCTCTTCTTCATTGGCACAGTCTCCATTCCATACAACATTGCCGGCCTCACCACTGTTTTGAATACCTTTCCCTTCAGTTTCACTGGGACCCTCTTATCACAGAGCACCCCTGATACGTCCCTCCAGTTCTTCCACCCCGACTGTATTCTACAGTTTATCTCTCTCTCTCTGCTCCCCCCCTCTGCATCCACTGTTGACCCCAAGTATTTAAAATACTCCACCGTCTTAACACGCTCTCCACTCAATGTCACTTCCCCTCCTCGGTCCTGCTGCACATCACATCTCATATATTCGGTCTTCTTTCGGCTAATTCTCATCCCCTACTTTCCAACGCCTCTCTCCAATTTTCCAACTGCTGCTCCACCTCCTCTTTCGTCTCCCCACTCAACACAACATCGTCTGCATACATCATGCACCACGGCGCCTCCCCTCTAATCCTGTCCGTCAACACATCGAATACCACATTGAAAAGGAAGGGGCTCAAAGCTGATCCTTGGTGCAGACCAACTTCCACCCCAAAGCTCTCTGACACACCCACACTACTCCTCACCTTAGTTGTTACCCCCCTGTACATCCCCTTGATCAGTTTAACATACTTCTCCGGTACCATCTTTCCCTTAAGCATCTCCAAACTTCCTGCCGTGGTATCCTATCATATGCCTTCTCCAAGGTTTGACAGAGTAAAAAGGATAAGAGGCGAGATTTATTTCTCACCTCTTATCCTTTTTACTCTGTCAAACCTTTTTCTCCGTTGAGCTCCTCCACCCACAATCTTGTATCTGTTTCCTGTCCTAACGCTCCAGTTCGGCCTTTGGATCCTCCCAAGAGGAGACGGCTTTGGCACTTTGGCGCCGCTAATTGGGAGGGCCTTAGGCAGTACTTCCATGATTTCCCATGAAATGACTACTGCTTCCGCGGCCATTTAATAAATAAACTAATTTTATTAATTCAATAAAATATGGGTCGGGTCTAGTATAAAATAATGGGATAAAGTAAAGATAAGCACCCCCAACCTTTTTTTGTTAGCTTTATAAGGCTAACTAACGAAAATATCACGACTTAACCTAACCAATCGTTAGGTCAACTGTACGTACCCTTGACGATTGGTTAGGTTAGGTCGTGATATTTTCGTTAGTTAGCCTTATAAAGCTAACTACAAAAGGTTGGGGGTGCTTATCTTTACTTGATCCAAATAATGTACATAAAGTATAAAATTACAGTTCATTGGTACATTAATAAAGCTTATTCATTGTCTGGTTAGAGAATTTCAAGCCAAAACCGTACACTTTGAATTCAGCTGCAAGGGGAACAGAATTCCTGATCAAGGCCTTAGTTATACTTGGATTCCAGCTACGAAATGCATTAAAACAAGCATCAATGCATTATAATATAGTAATTATATTGCACTTGACAATGTAATTACTATGCACTTTATATATATATATAATATTATACTATGGGAAATAGTGTAATAGTGTGTTACACGAAGTCTCAGATGATAAAGATTTGGATGTCAAAGTTACAAGGAATTTAAAGTTCTCAAAAGAATGTTCAGTTCGTGAGCAGTAAAATTAATAGAGTATTGGGTTTTACTTCTCGTAGTTTTGAATATAAATCTTAAGATATTGTTTTGCCATTATATAAGTCGCTTGTTGGGCCATACACGAGTAAGGATATAGAAATTGTAGAAAGGGTTCAGTGTCGCACAACAAAGCTTATTCCAACATTACGTGGTGAACCATATGAAGACAGACTCAAAGAGATGGATTTGTATACAATCGAAACTAGACGTTTAAGAGGCGAATTAATTTGTGTTTAAAGTTTTAAATCATCTTTACAACGTAAATTATGAACATTTTTTTATCTAGGTCGTAGAGGATAGGAAAGAACATTACGAGAAACAACGGCTTCGAAATAGGGGTCAAAGATTTAAGATGAACGTTGCGGGTTTTTTTTTCACCCCACCTACAAGATGGCCGAGAAGTGAAATAGCTTTCCCGCGTGGATCTTGGCAAGCACTTCGGTAAACACGATTAAAAACAGGTTTGACAGGTACTTTAATAGTATAAACTAACAAAATAGAAGAGAAAAAATCACATTCATGATGTACACTTTCTGAGGAATTCTTAATTGGTGTGTGTTGACAGATTGAAGGTGTCTCTGGATTAGTGCACCCTTATAACTAATTCTTGTGCGAAAAATAGCAATATAAATAAATAATTTTAAAGTCAGCCGTTCAGCACGGTGGCCTTTGACATTCATGGAAGAAATGATGCGGCGATGAAATTATTACTTCCTATATAAAATAAATAAAACTAAAAGATGCAGTCTAGATTTGATTAAATTGCCTACTATTTCATACTCTCCTTTATTTTTCACTGTCCTCTAACTGGGTACAAGAGATAAGTGTATGCATGGTGTGAATGAACTCTAAAGCTTTTCTTCTCATTATACTTTTTCCTACTTTCCTCTAAATCTTCTTTCACAACTATTTTCTCTCAGCAGTGGCTGGCGGAGGAGGGAGAGTGTTCTCTGTTCTATACTGTTACTACTATTCTCATGTGAAAGCTTTACACGTTTTTTAAGGGTAAGGATGGTTTGATATTTTTCAATAAAAATAATGATGGGATTATCTAACCTCCTTCGCAACATCTAAGGTCATATAACGGAGGGGACCTACAGGTTTACGTGGGATCCGACCCTCGTGAGATTTTTAAATATTATTTATTTTCATTTGTTTCCCTTTTTTTCTACTTTTTTCCTTGGGCTAGCCTAGAGTGGATCGTAGGGTCTTTGTTAGCTCGTAACTCTGTAACTAATATATACATGTAAGACGAAGAAGTAATTTAAATTTGGTAAAAATTATTAATTAATTTGGCGTCATAGAACTTTAATTCAAAAAGTGAATGGGTTAATAAACATCCGTGTAAATGTTAATTTCAAGATCTACGAGAAGAATAACTGATACAGTCTCTTTCAGTATGTTTATATGTTTACAGTTCCATTTTACTGTCGTTATACAAATCCGTTAGAAATTCATTGCTGTTCATGACGATTTTGTCACAGCATTCGCTAATATTCGTTATACATTAGTTTCGTTATCTCGCTTCACCAGAATGTATACGATTTAGTGAGGGTTCGTTACAATAACGTCAGATTTTGTTTCAATTTCATTCTTTTCGCTTTAAGTACCATTTTCTACCATTTTGGTGCCAAATGCAGCCGTTAAAAGCGATGCTATTCCACTAATTGCTAATCCCGCATCATGTTTTATTAACCCTAACGGAATAATTAAGGCCGTTTTTATTCCGTTAACATTATAACGGTAACGACGCAATAGACCGCTCTTTACTTACAAAGTTTTTTAATCAACTTCACTAATTAAGAGGAAATGCACTCATAAACTCCAAAATATTAACGTATACTTAGATATTAGTGAGATATCCGTTCATATATATGTTAATATAGGTTATTTTCTACATATATACTGTGTATATAAATGTTAATACACAATGTGCATTTGGAATGTCTTCTGTTTCACCGTCGTGTTGTATGTTCATTATACTGTATATGTTAACATTCTCGTGTAAATTATGTTTTTGTTTTTTGTTTTGTATATTATATTACCATAAGTTTGTAGACTAGATTTCATTTGTTTATTTGCTGATACAATTTAATGAACTTCATATATACAAATTATTATTAAAGTTTACACAAAAAAGTTAATAATTGGTTGAAACAACTAAATTATTTGACAACCAATTTAAATCGTCAATTCAAAGATTGTGTGACGGAAGGGATTCGAACCATCTACGAGTCAATACATCCAGAGTTGGAAACGGGTCAGTGGGTCACGGGTTTGCGGATCACTTGGGAGTGAATTCAAGACGGGTCGAGGTGGGTCACGGGTCATGAGGTTGACCCGCCTAACCCGGGAGCTGGTCAAAGTGGGTCAATGCTGTGATTAGGTGGGGCACAAATTTCCAGTCGAATTTTAAAAATTCGTATGTTTTTGCGTGTCAACAACTTGTAGTTATAGTGTACATATCAGTTTGTCAGAGCTTACCGGTATAGGTTAGCTTGTATTTGTGTATCAAAATAGTGATTTTGTATTTTGAAACAAAGTTTAGTTCTGATGTATGTTGAAAAACGTTTTGTTCAATGTATTGTTTAGGTCAGCAAGTTTGCCGGATCAGTGGGTCGCTGGTCAGGTGCTGGACGGGTTACACGGGTTAAGGGTCAAGGTTGATGACCCGTTTACAACTCTGGATACATCATCTGAATGCAAGAGACCATCACCCATTCAATTACTGAGACAAACACAACGCCACTTACTGTAAGCTCACTGATCTTAAGGAAAGCGGCGCTCCGACACGGTTACCAGAAAATAAGCATTCTCATGGAAGAATCTGGTTGACTTTTGATTAGTTGTTCAATAGTTCTAACCGTGTGCTTTGGTTTGTTTGACCCAAGCATTTGTTTGCTGTGTGGTGCCAATTTACCTATTATTAGATCAGCGAGGTTAGGCGACGTTGGATCTGATCAGTAGCTGGATAGGTTACCCACCTCCTTGTTCAGATGACGTAGCAACCGCTGGTTTGGATCCCACTTAAAGTTGTAGGCCCCCTCCGTCATACGACCTTCGTCGTTACAAAGGAGGTTAAATACCCCCAAACATTATTATTATTAATAGTAGTAGTAGTATGAGCAGTACCATCATCATTCTATAACTTTTTAATAATTTTACAGGTAAATAGAGCATTTATCACCTGTACACTAATTTTGAATCCTAAAAAGAAAACAATAAAAACAAAAAGTAGAATATGATAATAAAAACCCACTCTAATAGACAGCGTTTATTTCCACAACAGTTTCGATGCCCACTGGCATCCTCTTCGGGTGGTTACAGAAAAACGTTTTTCTGTATCCACCCGAAGAGGATGCCAGTGGGCATCGAAACTGTTGTGGAAATAAACTCTGTCTATTAGAGTGGGTTTTTTTATCATATTGTGACTTTCACGTAGAAAAAGTGTTTTTTTTGCATTTAAAAAGTAGAATTTTTTTCTTCCGTTACCGCAAATCTCCAATTATTGACAGTAAAGAGAGTAAATAAAATACAGTATTCACATACAGATAACCATTATTGAATACTACTCAATGCCTCTTAATTAACCATTTTAACCATTTCTGAAGAGGTTTGCATGAAAGGGCTTTCGCCTTTTATAGTACAGTGTATGCGTAGGACAGTCATATTTGGTTGGTTTTGTAGAGTAAAAAGGGTTCGATACCACAGAAAGAAAATAGTACATGATTACAACAACCATAATCGCCAATCATTTGTGCCTGGGCATAAGTATAATAAATATATTATAGTTATGCCCAGGTTAAGCGTACTTAATATCTGGTTAGGCGTACGCTAGGTTAGGTGGTTAGTGATGGTTTGCTTAGATCTATTCTATTTTTGATGGGATAAGATTCGATGATTTGGTCAGTCGGTCAAATAAAGTTTCGAGAATTTTTTTCGTTTGAGAAATTGTACGACGGTCACGGAAATGATGCTGTTGTGAAAATTTCGGCTATAGGTGTACTGACCAGTCATTACCCGTAGTGACTGATTTCGACTTTTGACGGTTAGGTTAGGTTTAGATGATATATATATATATATATATATATATATATTATATATATATATATATATATGTATGTATGTTATAGTCAAAGGCCAAAATCAGTTAATACGCACAATGACTGATTTCGGGTTTTGGCTGTAACATGTACAATGATAGCAACTAAGTAATATTTGGTGTATGTAGCCTACTTTCTTCCATCGAAAACAGACTCTACTGTGCAGTGCATATAACTGAAGGGTGTCCATAAGGTTTTCAGCATCATAGACAAAATTTTCTGACTACAATTTATTAATTTCCTGTTGAACACTACGGATACCCTGTACCTAGACGAAACCTAATTAAATATAATTAGGAGCAGAAGAAGCCAAACTATGTAATCAATCTTCAAATAAATTAGAACCAGTTATTTTATTTTTTATTTTGACGTAAATATTAAACAATATGCAAATACTTTTCTTAATTATTATTATTATTATTATTATCTATACATTTAACAATAACATCTCCAGTGATTAGAAACTTATATTTTTTTACAACTTCTTTAAATCTTTGAAAATAAATGTAAATATACAAGTACGCAATAATGCTCTTTTATCATAAGTAATACGTTCTTTTCCGTAATAATTATCCTCATTTCAAAAGTTGAAGGAAATTTTTAATTAACTTCTTCTTTTTCTTTTTTTCATATAAAGACTGTGAAGTACGTGAGAACCCTTAAATTTAAACTGTTTTTCAGCAAATTATAAAATTTTGTGGTAAAAAAAATTTGGATTACGAAGAACAAATTTTAAAATGAGAAGTAAAGTGCTTCTAATTAAGCCTTGAGTCAATATAACGCATACATATAAGTAAAATTACTCATTAAAATTTTAGTAGTTTGGAAGGCTTTTCTGTGTATACAGGGTGTCCCGTAAGTCCAGTCTCATAGAAAAATTTATTTTTAATTAAACTTACAAAAGTAATACAACTAAAACAAATGTTCAAATTGATGTCCTTCTTTTTGTTGCAGGTAGAATAACACGCAATGGCTAATATGGAAATGAGTTACACTCCTCAGGAAAAGGTGAAAATTGTTCTTTTCCTGAGGAGTGTAATTCACTTCCATATTAGCCATTGCGTGTTATTCTACCTGCAACAAAAAAAAGGTCCAAAAACAAGACATCAATTTGAACATTTGTTTTAGTTTTAATGTATTACTTTTGTAAATTTAATTTAAAATAAATTTTTCTATGAGACCAGACTTATGGAACACCCTGTATGTGAATTTTCGTATGAGAAACTTTATATATATATATATATATATACATATATATATATATATATATATATTATATGGTGATCCAAAAAGGTGGTAAATTTTTTTTTTATTTCTTGTAACGTTATTTCTGGGAACACCGTTTCGGATCACCCTGTATGACGAAGTGATTATCTGGTATATAGATAGAGAGATAGATCGATAGATGGAAGTTGCTTCCCTTTTGATAAAGTGCTTCGTATAACAGATTTTCTCGAAATATTTCACTCGTCGTATTTTGTTTAATAAGTGTTTTTTCTCATATTCAAATTCAAATTACGATTTACTTTTCTTAATAATTAATTTTATCCGATTCAAATATTTTCCTTTTAGTTATCAGTCAATGTTAAATGAAGGGAAAAGTAATTTAATTATTATCAAAAAGTATTTACATTTTTAAGTTAATTTCCCGAAGTTAATAACCGTAAACTAATCAGTTTGCATTCAGATAGACAAAAAAAATTGATTTAAGTAATTAATAATTCAAATACAGCAACTGGAGTGTGTACTCATATTTTTTTTTATTGCTAATTTTAATTAAGGCTAATTCATTACTGTTACAAATTTTTTTTCTACTCTTCTCTTAAATATTTTAAAATATACAAGCAGGGCCTTCGGCTCCCTGCCCTACGGGCGGGGCTTGTGCTTCCCAAACTCGCCTACGGCGAGGGTACGTTAGGGTTAACCCTTTGGGGGGAGGTCATTCTCCCTCAACCACCAAAACCCCCTCACCCCCCTTTATGCAACTTGGGGGCTAACCCCCACCCCCTTGTTGCATAACCCTCCCCCCATTAACCCCCACGCCCACCCCTCTCCCACATTGCCCCCGCCCCCTCCCCCATTAATGGTTGAAACATTGTGGGTCATTTTTTTTTTATTTAAACAGGAAATGGAAGGAATTGTAGGTTTTTTAGTTTAAGGATTAGTAAGCAAACTTTATTTATTAAATTTTTAATATAACAGTTAGTTACATTACAAAGTCAAGTCAAAATATTGTATGTGGTAACGAAAAAGACGCAAATCCAAAATTTTTGGTTTTCAAAAATCCAAACCCTAATCCAAAATCCAAAACCAAGAGCGAAAATCAAAATCAAAATCGAAAATGAAAACCGAAAAATGCAAAATCCAAATTTTTTTTATGAAATTATTCTCGATCTAAAACTTTTTCTTGGGTTAGAAAATGTTCTCGAGGAATTTGTTTTAGCGAAGACGAGAGGCCAATGGTTCGTCAGGTTCTGGTTTCATATGAATGGAAGGTAAAAGCGCGCAGTGGTTACCTTATCGCGGGACATCGGTTAATCAGTTTTTCATGAAGGTTTTTCGTATTTCCGTCCGTCCAAAGAAAAATGAAATGGTGAGACGGGCGATGGAATTTTACAGGAAGGTGTTTGCGGGTATGCATTATGCATGGTTTTGGCCACTTCTGAGATTATATCTTTCTAAATGAAAAAAAAATCGTTAAAACTCCAGTTTTACTGAAATTCTATACAGAGATGTACAGTTTCCGAAAAAGTTTGCCAAAAAACATTTCTAAAAAGCACAAAAAGTTACTAATTTGTAATATCCTATTTTTCTTTGATTTTTTTTTTTATTTTTGGGTGACAATAATAAAATTAAAAAACAAATCAATAATTACTGATTAAAATTTTTATGCTTTTTTGGAAATTTTATATTTCTAGGCAAACTATTTTTCTGAAACTGTACACAGAATAAGAGATTTTTGCAAATGACTTTGGCGATTCGTATCTAAGAAATAAAAGAAATTTTAGAATCGTCGGAGTTTTCTAAAATTATTTTGTTTGTTGACGTTGACGTAAAGTGTCTAACAGTGACGAGAGAGAGAGAGAGAGAGAGAGAGCTACAAGGAGTAACAAGGAAAAGAAGTATCTCAAAAGGCCTTGCGGCCCATACCGAGGAGGTACCAATGGCAACGGGTGCCAGGGAAAATTTTGCACACACTCAAATAGTGTGCAAGATTTGGTCTAACCTTTTCTTCAACTGATCCACAGAGGAACTGTTCACAACTTCTGAAGGTAACCTGTTCCATGTGTCACAGATCTTATACGTAAAGTAATTCCCACACACACTAGTCCTAAACCGTTTCAAATTCAACTTCCAACCATCGTTGCGAGTTGGGTTATCATTTAAACTAAACATACTTCTAAAATCGACATTGTTGAACCCACGTAAGAGCTTGAAAACCTCGATCAGTTGACCGCGCAGCCTCCGAGTTTCCAGCGAAAACAAGTTCAGGGCGCGTAACCGTCGATTGTAGCGCATATGCCTAACGGAAGGGATTAAAGAGAGAGAGAGAGAGAGAGAGAGAGAGAGAGAGAGAGAGAGAGAGAGTTACAAGGAGTTACAAGGAAAAGAAGCACCTCAAAAGGCCCTGCGGCCCATACAGAGGAGGTACCAATGGCACCGGGTGCCAGGGAAAATTTTGTACACACTCAAATAGTGTGCAAGATTTGGTCTAACCTTTTCTTGAACTGATCCACAGAGGAACTGTTCACAACTTCTGAAGGTAACCTGTTCCATGTGTCACAGATCTTATACGTAAAGTAATTCCCACACACACTAGTCCTAAACCGTTTCAAATTCAACTTCCAACCATTGTTGCGAGTTGGGTTATCATTTAAACTAAACATACTTGTAAAATCGACATCGTTGAACCCGCGTAAGAGCTTGAAAACCTCGATCAGTTGACCGCGCAGCCTCCGAGTTTCAAGCGAAAACAAGTTCAGGGCGCGTAACCGTCGATTGTAGCCCATATGCCTAACGGAAGGAATTAACTTTGTGGCTCTCGCCTGCACTCGCTCCAGCCTCTCAATATCTTTCCTGAGGTGGGCGACCAGAACTGCACAGCATACTCCAGGTGCGGCCGAACCAGGGAATTGTACAGAGAGAGCACAATCTCCTTGTTCCGAAACTGAAATTGCCTCCTAATATAACCCAATAGTTTCTGGGCTTTCTTTTCTACCTCTACGCACTGTTTCGTAAACTTAAGGTCGCTGCTAATTAGCACACCCAAGTCCTTTTCTAAATCAGTCATCTCGATATGACTCCCCAACATCGAGTAGTCCGACTTGGGATTGGCGTAGCCAATGTGCATCACTTTGCATTACCCAAGTTAAACGGCATTTGCCATTTTTCGGACCACTCTCCTATCCTACCTAGGTCCGCACGCAGTTCCTCGATCGCTTCGGACGTCCCAACATTGGCCCCAAGCTTGGTGTCATCAGCGAATTTGGCGATCCGACTGACGATGCCACCGTCGATACCATTTATGTAAATGATAAACAACAGTGCCCCCAAAACGGAACCCTGAGGAACCCCACTAGTGACCGAGGCCCAACCGGAACTAGCCCCTTTGATTACAACCCTCTGCCGCCTATTCCTCAACCAGTTTTCAATCCACCTACCTATTTCCCCACCGATACCCAGCGCACGCACTTTCGCCATTAGCCGGCGGTGAGGTACCTTATCAAAGGCTTTCTGAAAGTGGAGATAAAGTATATCAATCGCCCTACTCTTATCATACTCACTCAACATGACGTGGAAAAACTCGAGCAAGTTGGTGAGACACGACCTATGCCGTCTAAACCCATGTTGGGAGTCCCCAAGCAGCTTGTAGGAATCCAAATGGTCAACGATCCTATCCGCTATTATTCCCTCTAATAATTTACCTACAAATGAAGTGAGACTAATGGGACGATAGTTCCCTGGACTTTCGTGATCCCCTTTCTTAAAGATAGGGGTCACATTGGCTTCCCTCCAGTCACCAGGCACTTGGCCCGTCTCCAACGATTTGTTGAAGACTGTAGCCAGGTGGGGAGCCACCTGGTCGCGCACTTCTCGCAACACTCTGGGGAGAAACTGGTCTGGCCCAGGAGCCTTAAACGCGCTCAGTTTGTCTATTCTATCGGCAACGACTGTCGCGGTACGTCGAACACTATCGAGGCCAGCACCTTCCTGCCTCACGCCTGGCTCAGGGATGATGCGGGTGTCCTCCCTGGTGAACACTCCCGCAAAGTACTCATTAAGTTCCCCTTGCAGAGGCTTGCCACTCGTAGTTCTTCGTTACGTTTCGCTAGCCTAACCTAGAGAGATAGAGAGAGAGAGAGAGAGAGAGAGAGAGAGAGAATAAAGAATTTTTCTAGACCGATATTGAACTTCAATGTCGATATGATTTTAATAATGCTGTACTTACATTATTTCCTTCATTACGTATGCATACATATTGATGTAAACAGATAACACTAAATGAATTAATAATATGCACAACGACCATTAACGAAATACAAATACAAAAATGATAGATAACGAACACAGATCCAAATAAAACATAAATAAGAGTACAAATCCATATATATAATGTTTTTTTATATCAATACATTAAGGCCATAATGATATATTTCCTTTGGTAAAAGGCATACATTTGCCATAAATAGAAGCTCTTCAAAGAGGAAGCTCTATTTTATGAGTATTTCATTCATGTTACAAAAATATGACGTATAAATTCCTACGACACATCATTATTTTCACGGAACCTTTCAGATTTCTTCATGTAGTTCGAGCTACGCTAACTGGATAAGCTATCATCAGTACTAGTGTTGAAAAATAATCGAAACTTTACAAACTGGTTTTTAATCGATCTGTTTTTTGAAAACCGGTTTTAACCGGTTATGACCGAAAAGTATAGTAATTTTTAAAAGCCACAATTGAAAGGTACTGACTTTAACTCTTAACAAGCATAGCTTATCGCCTATCTTTTGGTCAAAAGAATGCAAAAATGCAGCATCATATGTATGCATATGAATAAGAAAATGACAACTTTGACATATTTCATTTTAGCCAAAATAATACATTATTCAAACAATTTAGATTTCAAATAATTTTTTAAAATAAAACATCTATACTTAGAAAGAAATAAACTTCTTTTGTAAAAAAATTATAAAGAATAAAAATAAAATTTCTCTATTTGGAAAAAACATTGAAATAAAATTTTTAATAAAAAAACTTTACCTAGAAAACAGAAAATTGACTGCGTGTAAGAAAAAAATATAAATTAATTTAGATTTTATCCCTATTTTGGAAATGACATCTTAAGAAACAAAGGGCATTAAGGGTCTTATACTGCGAATAGGGCTTTAGTCGACTGACTCTACACTACAGCCTACATGATGAGACAAACTGAAGATCGAGTTGCCAGATAGGCAAAAATTATACTGAAGAGCAGTTGCCAGTTTGTCACAATTTAACTTAATAGGTAATGTATTCGAAGTTATTTTTTGTGCGCTGTAGCGCGTAGCTGCACGTTCGCGCAAGTTTGAGCCAAATAAAAATCAATCGATAAAACCGGTTTTTTCTTTCGGTTTTCGATTTTTAAGGAAATTTTACAAACCGGTTGAAAACCGGTTTTACGAACCGGTTTTCAACACTAATCAGTACAAGATGACGTATTTTACAGCCCAACTTACGTTTACTGCGAAGGGTTATTTCCATACAAAGAGTGATGTGTAAGTGCAACGTATTTTAAAGCACAAGTTGGAGTAAGAGAATCCCTAAGGAGATCTTCACTAAAGAGACTAAAGAATAAACTCAAGAAAAGAGGAGATGTAAAAGACAATTTGAAAAGCCGTGTTCACAGAGAAAAACAAAAGCGTGAGGACTCCAGAGAACGTCCAATGACTGTAAAAAGCATTGCTACAAAGCGCTCGCAAATCGAGTGAAACAACAACTCTCGCGAAAACTCTTTAAAACACTCGAAAGTTGTCACATTGAGCATGAAAAAAAAAACTTACAAAGTTGCCTGAAAATAATGATGTGTCGTAGAAATTTATGTTAAATACTTTGTTCAATATGACATAAACAAAATAGAGCGTCTTTTTGGGGGAGATCTTGCGTATAAACTGTTTGATGAGGTGTCGTCGCATCACTATTTAGTAAATAGCGAGACAAGTGAAATTCTTTGTTTCACAGTGGTTGTCATGGAAACCAATATTTAAACTATTGGAAACAAATAAAAACGCATCGTTTTATGAAACACTTAAAGAAACTCAGTTTTAAATCTCACAACTGGCAACAAAATAGTGGTGCGGCAACACTTTTGACATGGAGTACACACACACACACACACACATATATATATATATATAGAAGAATAACTCAAAATTCGTCGTTTCGAATTTCGTCGTTTCGCAGATTCGTCGTCATTCTTTTACTACCTATATTTTCGCAATCCGTCATCTATATTCGCAGATTCGTCGTTTTTTGAAAAAATGTGAAAAAAAAACGATCGAAATTGACGAAATTCAACTATTTACCAACGCATATATTATTATATTTATATTTTGCCAAAAACGAGTAGAATTGGATTAATTAATCTGTTTAATAACATAATACAGTGAAATGTTTTCTCATTGAAACATGTTATAATCTACCTCGAATTTCATCGTTTTGTATTTCGTCGTGTTACTCCAGAACGAATTAACGATGAATTTCGAGGTATTCCTGCGTATATATATATATATATATATATATATATATATATAGAGGGTGTCCTATAAGTCCGGTCTCATAGAAAAATTTATTTCAAATTAAATTTACAAAAGTAATAGATTAGAACTAAAACGAATGTTCAACTTGATGTCTTGTTTCGGGCCTTTTTTTAGTTGCGGAGCAAGTGTAGTTTACGTGCCCCTGACGCAAAAGGGGACACAAACTACACTAGGTCAAAGTTGAGGAACGTAAACTACACTAGGATCTTTAGGAGACATTTTTTAATGAATCCATCAAATAAAACGTTAAAATTAACGAAAATATTACGACTTAACCTAACCAATCGTCATATATATATATATATATATATATATATATATATATATATATATATATATATATATATATATATATATACAGTATATATACAGGGTGTCCCAGAATTAACTATCTATTTCAATGAAATCGGACAAATTTTTTAAAAACACACTTTTATTTATGTTTATCATGTTTAATATGTGTTAAAAATGTATAAATTTCTAAATTTTTGTTCATAATTTATTTTCATAATTTTTTCATAATTTTCATAGTTTTATTTTTAGAATGGCAAAGAGACTCTCCAAAAGTTAACGTGTGGCTTGGAATGACCAAATCCAAAATTTATGGCCCATTCTTCTTTGCGGAAGCAACTGTAACAGGTACGTCTACCTTGATATGCTTCAGCAGTTTCTCGAACCACAGCTTCTTGATGATGGCATTCTTGATAATGTTGTGTTTCAACAAGATGGAGCACCATGTCATTATGCTCTAATTGTTCGAGAATACCTCAACAGACGCCTTCCGAATCGTGGATTCGACGTGGAGGACCTCGACCTTGGCCTCCGCGTTCTCCGGATTTGACACCCTGGATTTCTTTGCATGGGGTTTCATAAAAACAAAGGTTTATCGCCAAAAGATCAATAGTTTAGCTGAACTTAAAGAACGCATCCAGTTGGCAGTGCGGGAGATAACACCTGAAATGCTTCAAATGTGTTTCGCAGCGCTGAGGATAGATTTGAAATTTGCAGAGATACAGACGGTGCACATGTTGAAACTTCTCAATAAAGTTTTGACTTATGATTTATAAATCTATTTGTTTTTGTATCATAATTTAGTAATAAACACAAAATTATGTCAGTTTTTATTAAATTTGTCCGATTTCATTGAAATAGATAGTTAATTCTGGGACACCCTGTATATATATATAACCTTTGGTTTTGTATAAAAAAATATATATTTCGTCGTGTTATTCCAGAAAAAATTAACGAGGAATTTCGAGGTATTCCTGCGCCTCGGTGGTGTAGTGGTTAGCGTCGCTGACTACGAATCCATCGGCTCCGGGTTCGAGACCCGACGGCAGCCGGCGCGCAGCAAAACCCAGCTGTTCATCCTTCCACACGATAAAGAAAGTGGTTGGTAGATAAATGGGTACCCTAGGTGGCCTAGTGGTTAAGACACTGGGCTGCTGATAGGACGCGGTTCGGATTCCACGTTAAACTGTAGGTCTAAGGTGGAGTGGAAAGCTTGACCTCCGTCAGAATGAACAGGTCCCGAAGTTGTGCACGTGGGTGTTAATAAATTAAATCATTAATTTTAAAAAATTAAATGACGTCATCAAGATCATTACGTCATTACGTATATATATAATATATATATTTTTTAACTGCAAACAACACAGTATAATTAATGTAAAGAACGACGCTTTATAGAAGAAACGTTCCGCACAAGATGAGGAGGGAGAACGAACAAATGAAAAATGAGGTAACCACCCAGAATCTTCCGATTGTTCGTTCTCTCTCCTCATCTTGTGCGGAACGTTCTTCTATACAAGCGTCGTTCTTTACATTAATTATACTGTGTGTTGTTTGCAGTTAAAATGTATATGTGCGGCATGCGGGAGGTGCCCCTCAGGGCATGGTTTCTGCTCGTATGTAGGAGAATTACGACTTCTGATTAATCGAGGCCCATGGTGTAGTGGTTAGCATATCTGACCGGCAATCGGAAGATCCCGGGTTCGATTCCCGGGTGGTTACCTCATTTTTCACTTGTTCGTTCTCCCTCCTCATCTTGTGCGGAACGTTCTTCTATACAAGCGTCGTTCTTTACATTATATATATATATATATATATCGAAACCTATGGTAAAATTATTGAATACCCGGTTAGGTTCATTGAATGTCAGGTTAGGTAATCTGTACGCCCTTGACGATTGGTTAGGTTACGTCGTGATATTTTCGTTAGCTTTAACGAAAATATCACGACTTAACCTAACCAATCGTCAAGGGCGTACAATTAACCTACCGGGCATTCAATTAATCTAATCGGGCATTCAGTTGACCTAACCGGGCATTTAATTAACCTAATCTGGCATTCAGTTGACCTAACCGGGCATTCAATTAACCTAACCGAGCATTGAGTTTACTAACCGGGCATATATATATATATATATATATATATATATATATATATATATATATATATATATTGCGTTTAACATCCACCCCGGCAACGCCGGGTCGCTCCGCGAGTATATATAAATTGACGATTGGTTAGGTTAAGTCGTAATATTTTCGTTAGTTTTAACGTTTTATTTGATTAGGTATACGCGGACAAAGTTAGGGAACGCAAACTACACTAGGATAATGTAGGGGAACGTAAACTACACTAGGCACCACAGGGGACGTAAACTACACTTGCTCTTTCGTTGCAGGTAGAATAACACGCAATGGTTAACATGGCAGTGGGATGTTTTCCGTTCTACCCAGCAACAATTTCTAGTGTGGTTTACTTGCTGAATTCAATAATATATTTTATTTTGGAGAAAGTATTCGTGCTTTAATTAGTTATGGTTATAACCATTAATTTTTTTCTCTCTTTTGTCGATATTGTTATGGATGATAAATGGAATTTCAAAACATAGTTAAGGAAATAACGTTCTACCCAGCCTTCTTTAGTTAACCTTATAAGGCTAACTAACGAAAATATCACGACCTAACCTAACCAATCGTCAAGGCGTACAGTTGATTTAGCTAAACAAAGGAACAAGAGAAGACATTGGGAACATCTAGAATATGATAGATTCTTATTTATGTGAATTTCTGGAGAAGAAGACAAAAAGGAAAGGACATTTTTATTGAAATCTTAAATGCAATCTCTACTTTTAAATAAAATAAACGGACTATAACTCTTTTCTTATTAATTTCTCCAAAATAAGATATATATTATTGAATTCAGCAAGTAAACTACAATAGAAAATAATATATAATTTCATTTTTGTTGCTGGGGTAGAACGGAAAAGAGCCTGGAAGGATTTACTCTCTCAGAAAAGAACAATTTCTGCCTTTTCCTGAGAAGTGTAACTCACTTCCATATTAGCCATTGCGTGTTACTCTACCTGCAACAAAAAAAGAACAACAATTTGAACATTTGTTTTAGTTCAAATGTATTACTTTTTTAAATTCAATTTAAAATAAATTTGCCTATGAGACTGGACTTATGGACACCCTGTGTATATATATATATATATATATATATATATATGATGAATAAAACCACGAAGGAAAGGAAACACAAAAAGGTGCTCAAGCGCTTTCGTCTAATGACATCCTCAAGAACACTGAAGTACATAAAAGGTTACGGCCTATATATAGGTTACAGAAATAAAAAATAAAAAATAAATAAATAAATAAATAAAATACATACACACAAACACACATATATATATATATACATATATACATACATATCTACACACACATATACAATTATACCTATATATATATATATATATATAATATATACAGGGCGTCCCAAAAAATGTATACACACTTTAAATAATTATAAAGGCAGTGTTTATTAAAATACATTTCATTTTCAAAATGTAATAGAATCTACAGACATTATTTAATTGTTTTGTCAACGCCTGTTTTCAAACTGACGTCCGTTCTGGTCCAGGCACTGCTGATAACGCGAAGCAATGGAATCGCAAACATCACGAAACATTTCGTTTGGTATTTGTGTGCATTCTCGTTCAATGGCTGCTCTCAATTCAGCGACTGTTGCAGGTTTTATAGCGTAGACTTTGTCTTTTAAGTATCCCCATAAAAAAAGTCTAGTGGTGTGAGGTCTGGTGAACGCGGAGGTATTCTACGAAACCCCTTCGTCCAATCCACATCCACGTCGTGCCAAGTACCACTCGCAATACTCCACTCTTCGGTCCGGATCATCTTCATTAATAGCATGGACTATCTTGGAATGTAACTTTTCCATTGACAGCGCTTCAAAATGCGTTGGACAGACGATTCTGAAATTCCTACCTCACGACTCGCTTGCCGCACAGATTTTCTTGGACTTTGGTGATACGTTTCCAGTACTCTTTCTTGCTTTGTGGGGCTTGTCGATGTCCGTGGTCTTCCGGAACGCTTCTTGTGGACATTCTGAACAGTTCCATCGCTTCAAACTTATCTCTAATTCGAGTGATGGTAAGTCGCGTTGGTGGATCTGTTTGAAACTCCCTCCTAACTGTATTTGCACTTCAACTGCGTTTTCACACTTCCAGTAGCATTTAGAATGAATTCCTTTGTTCAAAGCTTAGTCTGACTGCCATTATTAATTCTAATGGGTTTAACTTGGAAAGAAAGAAACATCAATGAGCTATCAGCTGTTAAAGTGTGTATACATTTTTGGGACGCCTGTACTATGCAATAAACAGAGAAGTAAAAATAAAAATTAAAAATTAAAGGATTAACAACGAGGCATACAGATTTGTAAGGAAAAATATCGATTTTTAGCACAAGATCAAATGAATTATAAAAATACAAATTTATACTGGAAGTCTGCCCGGGTTTTAACACTTTGCCTTTTATAGTCAAGTTTCGATATATAAAAATAAAATGAAGATTAAAAGTTAATAAAGTAGCATACAAGTTTACAAAGATTTAGCGTCCTACCCTTTTTATCTAAATCTGTTTTGAAGGAATCAAAACAACAGGATCGAGTTGAAAAAGACCTTTGCTTAGTTGAAGTTATTTGAAAGTTGGATAATGGCAGACTCAAGAATATTTCTATTAACAATGTTGCTAGAGTGAAATAAAACTAAAGCATTATTCCAATCAATACAGTGGATAACTCTGACAAATGGACAAAAAGAGCACTGGACAACTGTCCTGTTCTAACGGAATATTGATGCTGTTTTATACGTGTGTGCAAATCCTTTCCCGTCTGACCTATGTAAAAGGAATCACATTGTTTACACCCAATTTTATAGATAATGCCTGAATTATATAATATGGTAGGGCTATTTTTTACTATGATATTTTTTCACAATATTTTATATGAAAATACTACATTAATATCCAAAAGTTTAAGTACATTAGCAATGCCTAAAAAGCAGGGAAAAATGGAAGTACTAAAATATTTTTGACAAAGTACGAGTGTTATTATTGACACGATAGAAAGTTCGTTTTGCCTTGTTGAGACAAGATTCCATAAACGCAGATGGATAACACAGATCACTTCCAATACAGTTGATTTTTTCCAATTCGGAATACATCGATTGCCGAATTGGAAAAATCAACGGTATTGGAAGTGATCTGTGTTATCCATCTGCGTTTATGGAATCTTGTCTCAACAAGGCAAAACGAACTTTCTATCGTGTCAATAATAACACTCGTACTTTGTCAAAAAATATTTTAGTACTTCCATTTTTCCCGGGCTTTTTAGCATTGCTAATGTACTTAAACTTTTGGATATTAATGTAGTATTTTCATATAACAATATTGTGAAAAATATCATAGTAAAAAATAGCCCTACCAATAATTCAGGCATTATCTATAAAATTGGGTGTAAACAATGTGATTCCTTTTACATAGGTCAGACGGGAAAGGATTTGCACACACGTATAAAACAGCATCAATATTCCGTTAGAAACAGGACAGTTGTCCAGTGCTCTTTTGTCCATTTGTCAGAGTTATCTACTGTATTGATTGGAATAATGCTTTAGTTTTATTTCACTCTAGCAACATTGTTAATAGAAATATTCTTGAGTCTGCCATTATCCAACTTTCAAATAACTTCAACATAAGCAAAGGTCTTTTTCAACTCGATCCTGTTGTTTTGAATTCCTTCAAAACAGATTTAGATAAAAAGGGTAGGACGCTAAATCTTTGGTAAACTTGTATGCTACTTTATTAACTTTATCTTCATTTTATTTTATATATATCGAAACTTGACTATAAAAGGCAGTGTTAAAACCCGGGCAGACTTCCAGTATAAATTGATTTTTATAATTCATTTGATCTTGTGCTAAAAATCGATATTTTTCCTTACAAATCTGTATGCCTCGTGTTATCCTTTAATTTTTAATTTTTATTTTACTTCTCTGTTATTGCATATATATCTATATAGATATAATATATATAATATATATATATATATATACCTTACCTTACAACCTTACAAAGGTTCCACGAATGATTTCTCATTTCGCGAAGGTCAAGCGGTCGCCCTCCTCTCGAGTTGGCCTGGTGAAGTAGTGAGTTGGATTCTTGCGCTCTCCACCTCAACATAGCCAGGTACGCCCGGCTCATCGGGGATTGTTCTGAGCCAGGCGTCAAGTCTTCTTTTGAAGATTTCCACTGCAACTCCCTTCGTGTTTCTTAGGTCTTTGGGCAGCTGATTAAATAGTTTTGGTCCTCCACTACAAAACTATTTCTTTCAGGGTTAAGGATGTTCCCTGTCTCGCCTTCAATTTGGGAATACGACACAGTCTACCGTTTCTACCTTCCACGTGGTTTGGGAGTTATGGGATTCAGAGTAAGATAGGGACTAGTTCTCCATTATTTTCCAAGTGTAAAAATGGTGTATCTCTCTCTTCTCCTTTCCAGTGAATATAGGTTTAGTTCTCGTAAACTTTCCCCAGTAATTTAGTCTTTGCACCCATTGATCTTGGCTGTGAAACTTCTTTGAATCCCCTCCAGCTGTCTAATGTCTTCTTTTTTATATGGGGATGTTAGGACCGAGCAGTATTCCAGTTTGGGTATTATCAGGGTTTTCAGTAGGGGGATCATTACATTCCTATCCCTTCGTTTAAAAGTTCTCAATATCAGACCCGTTATTCTCTTTGCTCTGTTTACTGCTATCTTATTTTGTGTTTCAAATTTCGCATCATCTGTCATTACAACCCCTAAATCTTTTGCTCTGGAATTTCTCTGGACTTCCTGTCCATTTGGGGTATAATATTCCATGGACTTTAGGTCTTCTCTTTTTCCGTACCGTAACAGCTGAAATTTCTCGGTGTTAAACTTCATATTGTTGTCTTCCGTCCACTTGTAAATTTTGTTTATGTCGGTTTGTAGAGATCCTATGTCTTCTGGTTTTCGTATTTTTCTACTGATCTTTGTGTCATCTGCAAAGGATGTTACTGTGCTGTCTCTGGTAACGTCCTCATCTATGTCAGTTAGCATGATTATGAAGAGTAGTGGAGCTAATACCGTTCCTTGTGGTACTGAGCTGAGGACCTCTGATTCTGATGAAGATACTCCTTGTACTGTAACGACTTGCCTCCGCTCACTAAGGAAATTATATATCCATTTCCCTACTTTCTGTTATTCCCATATATTTCAGTTTATGTATTATGATTCCATGGTCACACTTGTCGAACGCTTTAGCAAAGTCTGTGTATAGTACATCATAGTTTTCATTACTTTCAAGTGAATCAATAATGTTGTTGTAGTGTTCCATTAGTTGTGACAGGCATGATCTGCCTGACCGAAACCCGTGTTGGTTATCATTGAATTTTTTCTGAGTTTCCAAAAAGTCATAGATTTTCTGTCTAACAATTCTTTCAAATATTTTGGTGAGATGAGATGTAAGCGACACTGGCCTATAGTTTTTGGCCTCGGATCGATCTCCTCCTTTATATATTGGGACGATGTTCGCGCTCTTCAGGATGCCCGGTATTTCTCCCGTGTTTAATGATCGTCTCCATATCCAGTATAGGGGCTCAGCGATTGCATTCTTGCAGTTTTTGATCAGTGTGGCATTCCATTTATCCGGTCCTGCCGCTGAGTGTGTTTTTAGTTTCCCTATGACTTGTGCAATATCCTCCGTCGTAAAGTCGAAATCCGTTATACTTTCCCCTTGTGGTTCTTCTTCAAAGAACGCGTTTTCTATCGCATATCAGTTTGTCAGTTTTTGGGATACTGAAAGATGATTCATACTGAGCTTTTAATATTTCAGCTACTTCTGTTAGATCATCAGATAAATCACTATTCTCATTTTTTAAAGGCCCGATAGTCGCATAGTTTTTCGACTTTCTTTTTGCGAAATTATAGAAGTACTTTGAGTTAGCCTTTATTGCTTCTATAGCGTCATCTTCTTCTTTTTCTGTATGCTTCTCGATTAGTTCCTCTATGACGACATCGATACTTTGCAGTTTATCATTTAATATTTTTCTGATGTTATCTTTACAATTACTTAATTTTGCAGTCACTCTTTTTCTCTTTCGGAACAATGCCCTCTTTTGTCTTTCGAACCTGCTTCTCTTTCCTCTTTGTTGTATCTTTGGGACGTGTTTTCCACAATTTCTAACGTCTTCTCCTCTAACGTCATTAGCATCTCTTCCGTTGTCTTGGCCTCGAAAATGGTTTTCCAATCTATTACTTCCATGCTGGATGTCACCTCTTCCCAGTTTATAGCTTTGGAGTGAAAATTAAAAATTTCGAATTTGCTTCTTTCTGTTGTGCGTGTTCTTTCCTTTCCTGTTGCCTTTATATTAGTTGTTATTTCAATGATGTTGTGGTCTGATATCCTAGTTGGGGATATTTCCACATTATCAATTAAATTACTGTTGTTTGTGAATACCAAATCTAGGCAGTTGTTTTTTCTTGTATATATAAATTATATATATATATATATATATGTGTGTTTGTGTGTATGTATGTTATTTATTTATTTATTCATTTTTTTTTCTTTCTGTAACCTATATATAGGCCGTAACCTTTTATGTACTTCAGTGTCCTGAGGATGTCATTAGACGAAAGCGCTTGGGCACCTTTTTGTATTTCCTTTCCTTCGTGGTTTTATTCATCATAAATATTTTACCGTGTTACTTTCGTGAAATAATTTTCATACATATATATATATATATATATATAGTGTATAAAGACAAAAGTTAAGATGAAAATTTATATTCTGAACTTTAAAAATGAGCTCAAAACGGAAAAGAGTAAACAAGTTAGGTTAGGTCGTGATATTTTCGTAAGTGCGTGTTCTTTCATTTCCTGTTGCCTTTATATTAGTTGTTATTTCAATGATGTTGTGGTCTGATATCCTAGTTGGGGATATTTCCACATTATCAATTAAATTACTGTTGTTTGTGAATACCAAATCTAGGCAGTTGTTTTTTCTTGTATATATAAATATATATATATATATATGTGTGTTTGTGTATGTATGTTATTTATTTATTTATTCATTTTTTTTTTTTTTCTGTAACCTATATATAGGCCGTAACCTTTTATGTACTTCAGTGTTCCTGAGGATGTCATTAGACGAAAGCGCTTGGGCACCTTTTTGTATTTCCTTTCCTTCGTGGTTTTATTCATCATAAATATTTTACCGTGTTACTTTCGTGAAATAATTTTCATACATATATATATATATATATATATATATATATATATATATATATATATATAGTGTATAAAGACAAAAGTTAAGATGAAAATTTATATTCTGAACTTTAAAAATGAGCTCAAAACGGAAAAGAGTAAACAAGTTAGGTTAGGTCGTGATATTTTCGTAAGTTAGCCTTATAAAGCTAACTAAAGAAGGCTGGGGGCCCTGATCTTCAGGTGATCCGAAATAAATAAAACTAAGCAAATTTACAGTATATGAAAGACGACCTAAAAAATACATAAAAGAAATTACAAATTTGAAAGGAAACTATGAAGAAAAAGAGGAAAAAGAAGCAAGAGAAGCAGAAGTAGCAGAAGAAGTATGAGACTAAACACCCGTTGATCTTAAAAAAAAAAAAAAAGCCCCAAACACCCCACTTATGATAATCAATTTTCGCGTATCAAAAAGTTTCCATTCCGAATTTGACAGTTTCGTGTTGTATATTCGTGAAAAAATGCTTAACCCCCATTTTTAGGTGCTGTGAATATAAAACTGCGTTCGATCGCTTTTCCCTTGTCACGAAGTTTAAATTTTTGGAAGGAACTCCCTTTTCTTAATGGTTCTCAGTTCGAGAATTAAACTTTTTTTTTTTTTTACGCTGAAAATGGAAACGAAGGTTATGTATAGTTTCGGGGTTAGTTTTAATGGGGTTAGATTTTTAAAACGGTTGGTTCTAATAGTTAGATTAGAATGGGTTTAGTTTTAATGTGGATTTTAATTGGGTTATACGACTATATATATATATATATATATATGAACAGAAGGACCAACACAACGGCAAACATTTTCATTTATTTTTTGTACTTCAGACGTTTCGACAAATCTTTTGTCATCATCAGTGAATTAAGTCTTAAAACCTTAAAACAAAAATGAAAAAAGTGAAAATTACATCAATACAATATTAAAACCATTAAAATTAAAACCTTAAAACAAAATAATGAAAATTGCATCAATACAAAATTAAAATCATTAAAATTACATCACTACAAAAAAATTAAATTCATTAAAATTAAATTAAATTCCCTCAACAGGTAAATACACAATGTTTACATCAACCTCCATACTTGACAAAACCTAAGAGAAAACTGTATGGTCAGTAAATTAGAAGGTATGATATGTCTATGAAAATCGGTTGGTTAGTTAAAAGAGCTGTAATTTGTAAGATGAACTATTATTGTTAATGGAGGGTTTGTTTCTATAGATGTACAAAGATTCTAAAATTCGGAGTTCTGTGAGGTTATTGGATCTAGTTAAAATTTCAAACTGAGTTTTGTGAAGGGGATGGTTGTTTTCATTACTATGGTTTCTAATTGCAGATTGTGGTGGGCTACTGAGTGGACGGTTGGTACGGACTGATAAGCCCAAATGTTGAGAAAGGCGTACCTCCAGTTGGAGTTGAGTACTGCCAATATACGCAGCCTTACAGCTGTCGCACGTGTATTTGTAAACAACATTAGGGCATACAGTTTTGGGGAATTCATCTTTGAACTTTAAAAAATTTGATAATTTAAGTGGGTTGACGAAGGCGAATCTAAAATTTATTTGGGGATAACTAGACTTGAGCAGTTTGGACAATTCACCTCGAATACGCAATGATAAATAACCATAAAAAGGTAATTTAATATATCTGGTTTCGCCTTCGTCAACCCACTTAAATTATCAAATTTTTTAAAGTTCAAAGATGAATTCCCCAAAACTGTATGCCCTAATGTTGTTTACAAATACACGTGCGACAGCTGTAAGGCTGCGTATATTGGCAGTACTCAACTCCAACTGGAGGTACGCCTTTCTCAACATTTGGGCTTATCAGTCCGTACCAACCGTCCACTCAGTAGCCCACCACAATCTGCAATTAGAAACCATAGTAATGAAAACAACCATCCCCTTCACAAAACTCAGTTTGAAATTTTAACTAGATCCAATAACCTCACAGAACTCCGAATTTTAGAATCTTTGTACATCTATAGAAACAAACCCTCCATTAACAATAATAGTTCATCTTACAAATTACAGCTCTTTTAACTAACCAACCGATTTTCATAGACATATCATACCTTCTAATTTACTGACCATACAGTTTTCTCTTAGGTTTTGTCAAGTATGGAGGTTGATGTAAACATTGTGTATTTACCTGTTGAGGGAATTTAATTTAATTTTAATGAATTTAATTTTTTTGTAGTGATGTAATTTTAATGATTTTAATTTTGTATTGATGCAATTTTCATTATTTTGTTTTAAGGTTTTAATTTTAATGGTTTTAATATTGTTGATATAATTTTCACTTTTTTATTTTTGTTTTAAGGTTTTAAGACTTAAATCACTGATGATGACAAAAGATTTGTAGAAACGTCTGAAGTACAAAAAATAAATGAAAATGTTTGCCGTTGTGTTGGTCCTTCTGTTCATCTGTAAGCTCCGTTTCCCTAAGGAGAAGTCAATAGCTTTGATATATATATATATATATATATATATATATACCTTCAACTGCAAAGAACACGCAGTATAAATAACGTAAAGAAACGACGCTTGTATAGGAGATATTCGCGCAAGACGAGAGAGAGAGAACGGAACAAATGAAAAAATGAGGTAACCACCTGGGAATCGAACCCGGGATCTTCCGATTGCCGGTCAGACGCGATACCATTACACTATGGACCTCACTTTTCCAAATGCCGTAATTCTTCTACATACTCGCAGAAACCAATGCACGCAGTATAAATAACGTAAAGAAACGACGCTTGTATAGGAGATATTCCGCAAGACGAGAGAGAGAGAACGGAACAAATGAAAAAATGAGGTAACCACCTGGGAATCGAACCCGGGATCTTCCGATTGCCGGTCAGACGCGATACCATTACACCATGGACCTCACTCTTCCAAATGCCGTAATTCTTCTTCTTCCCAGGTGGTTACCTCATTTTTTCATTTGTTCCGTTCTCTCTCTCTCGTCTTGCGCGGAATATCTCCTATACAAGCGTCGTTTCTTTACGATATATATATATATATTATATATATATATATATATATATATATATATATATATATATATATTTGACACAACGTATGTATACTGATATATGTTACGGGGAATTTGTGTAACTAGGGATTTTATGAAATTCCTAAAATGTTCAGGGATTTCATGTAAAGTTAAGTCGTGATATTTTCGTTAGTTTTAACAAAAATATCACGACTTAACCTAACCAATCGTCATGGGCGTACAGTTGACTGAACTGGGCATTCAATAATTTCTCGTAGGTTTAACGAAAATATCACGACTTAACCTTACATGAAATCCCTAGTTACACAGATTCCCTGTAACAGTATGTAGGACAAAAGCCCCCTAGGACAAAAGCCCCATAGGAAAAATAATAATAAGAATTTTTTTAATCATTATTTTTATTCTTTATTATTTACAGTTTATGAACACTTCTCTGACATCTAAAATATTACATTTATTATATCATAAGACTGCAATAAGGAAGGCATTATAAGTATTATACAGTAGCACGCATTAACGCTAATATTTACACAACCATAAAAAATTACATTATAAAAGGATCATCATGCCTTATCTAGGCAAAGTCAGCTTTATAAGTATTGTACAGTAGCACACATTAACACTTGCATTGTAAATTTATAGCTCACTATTTTACAGGAGCACAAAATTATTTACACAACCATAAAAATGAACATTATAAAAGGAACATCATACCATATCTAGGGAAAATCAAACAAATAAAGCACAATATTAAAAAGTTCATTAAGTGTTGAGGTTCATTTAAAGTTCATTTTACTTCCACCTAATGCTGTGACCTACACCATTCAGAAATTCCTCCAAGGTCTTCTTCTCATTTACATAGTCCAGACATAGGTTCTTTAAACGCTGTTGATGCTCCTTTGTGGCACGTTCCTAACCTAACCTAACCTAACCGTTCAGGTAGACAAAACAGTGATCAACTAGAGTGAATCAAAATAGACAAAGATTATAATATTTGTTTAGGATTACTTCATAGCACACGAACAATAATATAAAAAATGGATGCTTTTGTCGTACTTTGCACTTTAACTGAGGGGCTTTTGTCGGGACTCCCCTGTAACATATATACAGTATATATATATATATATATATATATATATATATATCATAGAACAGATTAGGGATCACCTGAAGATCAGGGCCCCCAGCCTTCTTTAGTTAGCCTTATAAGGCTAACTAACGAAAATACCACGACCTAACCTAACCAGTCGTTAGGTCAACTGTACGCCCTTGACGATTGGGTAGGTTAGGTCGTGATATTTTCGTTAGTTAGCCTTATAAAGCTAACTAAAGAAGGCTGGGGCCCTGATCTTCAGGTGATCCCAGATTAGATTTTACCCCTTGTTACTTTCATAAAGTTAGTTCATAGTTATAAAAAGTTACAATTTTTTGTGTTTATGACCCTGCAACTGGTATCTTAGCATGTAATATTTTGGTTTGTAGACCTACTTAAATCATCCCCTACCCCTACGATTAAAGTGCATAGCTTTGTTCACCCTTGATTTCAGGCATTTGAAATTTCCTTGTGGTATACTTTAAACCTAATTAGATGTTTATTTATACATGTTGTGTTGCATTTTACTGGCATTTGAAATGCATAATTCACTGCACATTCATTATGAATTTGGTCATACGTTTCAAATAAAACGTAAAATTCACGCACCTTCATTGGTAGTATAACCAAACTATTTAAGAAGATGCGTAAATTATACATTTCATTTGAAACGTATACGAGTATATACACACTACTAACGAAGGTGCATAAGTTTCGTACATTTTATCCGAAACGTATGACCAAATTCATCATAAATGTGCGCTGAATTATTTTGAAATGCTAGTAAAATGCGACACAAAATGTATAATTAAATATCTAATTGGGTTTCAAGCATACTGCATAGATGTTTCACATGCCTGAAATAAGGGGTGAGCGGAGCTATTTTAATTGGGCGCTGTTCGGAGAGGGGGGTATACAAATAGGTCTACAAACTAACTTTATTTAGAGTAGGGTCACAAACACGTGGGCAGCCGGCCGCACTCGGCCCTCGAACGTTTCGAGTGCGACTCGCAACAAATCGAACGAACCATTCTCGAATTGGGAGCGTCAGCTTTACAACAACATATTTTACGTTGCGCGCATTTGACATTTTTAAGTTAGAAACATCGTGTAGCTTCCGTTTTTAAATGTACGCTTATTAATGCGAATAAATGTTGTTAATACGAATAAATTTAATAAGAAAGTGGAAAAATAAGTAGAGAGAGAGAGAAAGACGAATGATTGAAGAGGAATTTCAAAAGATATTACAAATATTCCTTTTAAATAGGCATCATAAGCGCAAACATACACTTAAGAAATGTAGGTGAACAGATAATTATCGCAACTATTATAAGTATCACTATTCGAACTTGAAAGGGAACTCCAGTCTGGATTCGAAACGTTGTTTAGTCTAACCTGTTTCAAAACAATACTGCTCTCTCTCTCTCTCTCTCTCTCTCTCTCTCTCTCTCTCTCTTCTCTCTCTCTCTCTCTCTCTCTCTCTCTCTCTCTTATACATATAAACAAATTCGAAAAATTCATTTTAAATTGCCAACGCGTAAAAAAACAAAAAACAAAAAAGGAATGAATTTTCGTTAATTGCTTTTCTGTTTTATGTAAAAAAAAAAAAAAAAATTAATCTATAGATTGAATTATATTTCATATTCATAATTACATTAGCGGAAATTCAATATTTTGGTTTATTTTACATTAAATTTTAAATTTATGTTAAATACATAATAGCTTTGGGTTAATTTAGCTTTGCATTTAAATTTATTGATTTTTAAAGTATACCCATTAAATGTATTATATAAAAGTATTACATGCCCGGGCATAGTTCGGGTACACGGTAATGCATGACCTACAGTATGTTCGGCTGAATTAAGAGTTAAGGCGTGGCCACATCGCAATACCGCTTCCCATTAGATCAGTGAGGTTAAACGACGTTGAGTCTGTTCAGTAGTTAGACTGGTGACCCTCCTCCGCGTTTAGATGATGTAACGATCCGTAGATGGTTCGCATTCCACCTAAAGCTGTAGATCCCCTTCGTTGCACGGCCTTTCCGTCAAAATGTTAAACAACCTCAACTATTATTTAGAGTTCTCTGAAGCAGAGTTAATTAATTATTATTACTGGTAGAGTTAAAGTAAGTAGTGTTAAATCGAAATTAACTCTTAAATGCCCGGAGGTCTTTTCAAAGACTGAAAAAAATCGCCTGGCGTTAGCCAAAATAAAATAAGTAAAGCTATGTTGAACTATAAAGGGCGAATGCATGATGCGTACTTTTTAATATACTGTGTGTGTGTGTATATATATATATATATATATATATATATATATATATATATATACATATATATATATATACGAGGAGTGATCAAAAAGTATCGATAATTTTATTGCTACGGACAAATGAAGGCAAATAAGAAATAACCGTTTACATATGTGAGTCTTCCTGCCCTCTGGCGTCTGCAGTCTGAAGCAAAATCTACTACCATGAGTCAGTAGTTGGTTGGAGCGCTTAAAAGGAGGGTGTGTTTTTGCAGTACATATAAATTTCTGAAATGGAACAACGCGCGTTCGGAGACGAACGAAATGATTAAAACAACTGTTGGAAATGATGCTCTCAGTGTAGCTAACGTTTACAAATGGCACAAAAAGTTTAAAAATGGAGAAACATCGCTTGAAGACAAGGAACGCAGTGGCTGCCCTTCCACTTCTCGTACGAACGAAAATGTCCAACAAATTCGATTTCTGGTACGAGCAAATGTTCCTCCATTTTTAAACTTTTTCTGCCATTTGTAAACGTTAGCTACACTGAGAGCATCATTTCCAAAAGCTGTTTTAATCGCGCGTTACTCCATTTCAGAGATTTATACGTACTGCAAAAACACACTCCTTTTAAGCGCTCCAACCAACTACTGACTCATGGTAGCAGATTTTGCTTCAGACTGCAGACGCCAGAGGGCAGGAAGACTCACATATGTAAACGGTTATTTTTTATTTGCATTTATTTGTCCATAGCAATAAAATTATCGATACTTTTTTATCACTCCTCGTATATATATATATATATATATATATATATATATATATACACACCAAGCTGTACAATAAGTGGATATCCTTCATTACCAAAAAAAAATGGTTGGCAGATAAATGGGTACCATGGGTAGCCGAGAAGTTAAGGTAATGGTTACTGATCAGGAGGTCGTGAGGCGGAGTCCGGGCGAGGATATTTTAATTTCTGACTTCCTTGGTGAGTCGTGGTTCGGATTTGTGTTAAGTTGTAGGTCTAAGATGGGGCAACAAGCTTGACCTTCATCAGAATGAACAATTCGGGCGGAAACAAAACTAAAGTTAACTAAGGTGTATATAAAAAAAAATTTATGCAGGAAAGAGGGGGCCAAAGGCTAACTAACAGTCGCAAAAAGGTCCCCCCTCCCACAAAAGAAGAGAGAATCGAAATAAAGAACAAAAACTATACCATTTTGTCTTTTTTTTTTGTAATTTTGAAAAGTGTGTGTTGTGGTGTGTAAAATGCATGTATGTGTCGTAAGGATTAGAAGAAGTGTGCGTTTGAGAGCAAGTTGGACTCCTCGTAGGGTAGATGAAACACGGAAAAAGATTAGCTGAGGAGGAGAGTGACAGGAGAAACGGGAGTTTCAGCACTCCCTATCTCCTGCCTAATATCCACCCCAGGAGTACTTGAATCCTTTCGGTTTGACGGCCGGCGGGAAAAAACAAAAAAAAAGTTTTTTTATTTAGTTAGTTTATTATATTTCAGAATAATACATTTTAGTTAAGAGGAATGAAAAATAGTATCAAGAAAATAGAGCTGAAAGTGGAAAAAATAACAAAAAAAAAGACATTAATTACTTTGCTCAGAAAGAAAAAGGATGACATTCAGGATGCGCTCAAGAATTTTTTCCCCAACTATTAGTTTCTGTTGTGAGTTCAGTCAAAAGTAAATTCCCAATTGAACTTTCAGCTGATCCTGTTTTACTGGCTGACTTAAAAATGTATGTCTTTCACTAAAGTACATCTCTTACCTACTTAAATTTGCAGCTCAAAGCTGAGAGTGTGTGTGTCACATTTTGGGGTCCGATAGGGAGGCACATGAAAACAAGTCGCGTAACTTAATAAACGCCCAAAAAATTAACAAGTGTCTAAATTTGAGGCCCCTTTTGAGCTTGAGGGCCGGGCCAAATGGCCCTCCTGGTCCCCTTTCTGACTGGCCCTGGTCCCAAAATGGACCCTTGCGGAACACCGCTAGTTACATTAGACCACCCTGACTTTTCCCCATTAATTACAACCCTCTATTTTCTACAAGTTAACCAAATTATCAATCTAATTAAGGACTTGAACCCTTATTCCGTGGGCGTTAAGTTTTTCTAACAATCGTTTGTGCGGAACTTTGTCAAACGCCTTTTGGAAATCTAAATATATTATATCTAACGCTCTACTACAATTACAAATACCAATGACTTCATGAAAAAATTTCAGTAAATTGTTAAAAAAAATTTAGTTCTACGAAACCCATGTTGACTTTGTTTAATAAGATTATTGCTTTCAAGATGTTCGATTATACAATCTTTAATAACCGATTCTAAAAGCTTTAAAATTCTAAAAGTTAGACTAATAAGCCTATAATTTCCCGCCTGTTGTTTATCCCCTTTTTTAAGGATCGGAGTTACATTAGCCAATTTAAAATCCGGAGGAAAAACAATGCGATAAAGATTTATTAAAAATTTTAATTAAAGGATAAATCTCCTCGGAGGAGAAGATTGTAGACACCAGTCGACACGGGAAGTACTCCGGGGGGACCTTAGGCAGAACAAAGGGAGTGCTGGAACTAACGTCTCTCTTGTCACTGTCCTCCTTAGCTGATCTATTTTCGTGTCTCACCTACCCTGTGAGCACTGTTCCTCAATACACATACATGCATCTTACATACTATGTAATCTTTTCAAAATTAAAAAAACAAAATGGCATCGACCTCAAGAGCTTGGAATCCCATAGGGAGGGGACCATAAATGTCCCCATTTCTGACTCATCCGCTACCGATACCGGAACCGCAGACCCGGCCAGCGGGCTGGTTCTGCTACTGTCCATTCAAGATGTTCTGGGCCTCAACCTCATTCACTTTCCACAAACTTCTGCAACATTCGTGACTTTTTCTCAAATTTCCAATGTTGAACACCAACTATCCTCCTCTAAACCCCACCTTAAATTCCTCACTGAAACTCAGGTGTCTGGGACGACTGACAGCAACCGCCTTTCTGAACCCTCCTAATTTCTCTGTACTTAGTTTTATTCCAAAGGTGGATGTTGCGTATGTGTAAGCAACGACCTAACTTGTTCTTGTATTCCCGAACTTGAATCCTCCGAATTCTACACCCTCTGGCTACGGTTTACATGCCATTCTCAAACTAATTACATCTGCGTTGTCTACCTTTCTCCTAATTACAATGATTATCCGAACCTCTGACTGCTCAGTTCCAAAGTGGAATACATTCTATCCCACTCTCCTTTTGCTGAAATCTCAATTTTAGGAAATTTTAATGTTCACCACCACCTTTGCCTTTCCTCCCATTTCACTGGCATCCCTGGTGAACTAGCTTACAACTTCTCTATCCTGAATGACCTAGAGCACATTGTACAGCACCCTACTCGTATCCCCGATCGCCTTGGAGATAAGCCCAACATTCTGGATTTATTTCTCACCTCTCGCCCTTCTTATTCTGTTAATTTTTTTTCCGTTGGGCTCCTTCGACCACAATCTTATATCTGTTTCCTGTCCTATCGCTCCAGTTCGGCCTTTGGATCCTCCCAATAGGAGACGCCTTTGGCACTTTGACGCCGCTCATTGGGATGCCCTTAGACAGTACTTCTCTAATTACCCATGGAATGACTAGTTTGACTAATGCTTCCGTGGCCGAGGCACTTGTTCTAATGGTATCCGCAACAGAGAGGAGGCTTTCAGAAGGTAGCGTCGCCATACAACTCCTGACTCTCATTTAGCTTATATTTCTGCCCGGAATCGTGCAAAAGCTGTTCTTCGACCTTCAAAAATTCCTTCATCAACAAAAATGTGAAAACGTATCCAATTCTAATTCTTCTCGCTCTTTCTGACATCTAGCCAAGAACCTCTCCAACCACCTTACTTCTTCCCATCCTCTTTTCCATTCCAACGCCTCAGTTGTCGTCTCTTCTCATGATAAAACTGAACTCTTCGCTCACACTTTCGCCTCCAACTCAACCCTGAGCGATTCTGGGACTGTTCTTTCATCTCCTCCTCCCTCTGACTTAATTATGTCTGAAATCAGAATCTCCACCAAAATGTTTTTTTCTGCCCTGTATAGGCTCAACTCTAGGGAGGCATAAATTTTCTCCAACGTCTACGTTCTCACTAAATTGTCATTTGTTGTTAAAACTAAGTCTAAAATATTCTCACCACGGCGTGGGTCGGCTCCAACACCTTTTCAAAAGAAAATTATCTTGGAGAAAATCTATCGAATGTAACCCACAGCATCACTGCTTAAAGTAATGAAATTAATGTTTGGGCAGTTAAAGTCCCCGACAATAATTGATTCCGGTACTTACGTATTATCGGGACTACCAAACTGTTTATTATGTATTTTTGCTTAGGTTAGGTTAGGTTAGCTACGAAAAACAAAATAAAACGGAAAATGCCCAGTTAGGTCAACTGAATGCCCGGTTAGGTTAATTGAATGCCTGGTTAGGTCAACTGTACGCCCTTGATGATTGGTTAGGTTAAGGTGTGATATTTTCGTTAGTTTAAACGAAAATGACGAGAGCAAAAATACATAATAAACAGTTTGGTAGTCCCGGGCATTTTCCGTTTTATTTTGTTTTTCGTAGCTAACCTAACCTAACCTAAGCAAAAATACATAATAAACAGTTTGGTAGTCCCGATAATACGTAAGTACCTTGATTCCTTATACGTAACTATGCTACTTAAATGTTATACATTTCAACATCTAACTTCTCCTTTTGAAGGAGGCCGATATACGACCCCAAAATTAAGGAGAAAGTTATTAGCGTTGATTTCTGAAATAATAATTATAGTAACCCCCCGCTAATTCGACAGATTTGGGGCTCTACCCTTGTAGAAATACTGAGAAAGTACGAATTACTACGAATTTAAATTTTTTTTTAACCCAATTCGAATCGTCTCTGATGCTAATTCGAACTTTATACGAACCCATTCCCACCTTTTCGACCTGTCTCTGACGTTAATTCACACTAGAACTCGATATTTTTGTACGCATACAGAAGAGTACTTTATCTAAATACACGTATGTAATGTATTAATACAGAAATCATAAATAAAAAAGAAACTAGGTTCAGAATAAATTCCGTAAAATATAATGAACCAAAAACAATAGATAACCCACACCTACCTTATGCTGCTCACGAGTTTCCTCTTGCATTTGCTGGCAGGATCAACTAATGCACTTTATCTTTAATTGTCAATTATAAAATTTTATTTTACTGAACTTTAATTACTGCATAAAATTTTTTAAAACAATTATTAAATTAACATTAATTTAATTAAAAATTGAATTTAATTTGTACACTATTTACACTGCAACGAATTGCACTACATTGCTGTATTACTTATCGCAAACTCTCTCTGAAGCAACAAGTTGATGCTTCATAGCGTGGCGAAGTATCGCGTGTAATTCGACTCACGCGTGAATTTTATCCGAATTTTTTTCGTACATTTTACGAAATGTTTTCATATAATTCGAATTCTTAAAAATATTAATTCGACTGACACTTAGTCGAATTAAAGCGAAATTCGAATTAGCGAGGGGGTTATCTAATTGGTCATTGGCATTAACAGTTTTGAACTGGACGAATATTTTCTTTACAATATAAGAGTACACCACCTCCCATTTTACCACTCCTTGTTAAAAAGTTTCTAATTTTTAATATGAAATTCACCTATAAAATCTCCGGACCTTTTCCAGTTTGTGTACCGTTCTTCAGTTAGCCTTCTTCAGTTAGCTTTATAAGGCTAACTAACGAAAATATCATGACCTAACCTAACCAATCGTCAAGGGCGTACAGTTAACCTAACGATTGGTTAGGTTAGGTCGTGATGTTTTCGTTAGTTAGCCTTATAAAGCTAACTGAAGAAGGCTAACTGAAGAACGGTACACAAACTGGAAAAGGTCCAAATCTCCTATCCGCACTTTTCATTCACTATTCAGTTACTGTCATAATGTCGTAATTTTCAACGTGAACTAATGCTTTAAATTCGTTAAACTTATTCCTTACGCAATTCGCATTAAAAAACACTACTTTTAAACTATTCTTTACATTACTAACCGACGAGTTACATTTCCTAAACGAGAGAGAACTTGGATCACTTTAACATATTACTTCCCAGGAACCTCTCTTTAACATATTGCTTCCCATTGTTAATCATTTTAACATATTGCTTCCCAAAAATAGACATTACACAACCAACTACAGTTACGTTACAATAGTTTATAAACGTTACAATAGTTTATAATATTTAGAGATTAGCTAGTCGAGAAAATGTAAATTTATGGACAACTTAATTTATTATGCTTTGCCATTTTTTGTGAATGTAAAATATTTGGATCACCTGAAGATCAGCCCCCAGCCTTCTTTAGTTAGCCTTATAAGGCTAACTAACGAAAATATCACGACTTAATCTAACCAATCGTTAGGTCAACTGTACGCCCTTGACGATTGGTTAGGTTAGGTCGTAATATTTTCGTTAGTTAGCCTAGATTACCAACCAACCTTTCTCTTTTTAACATACTGCTTCCCAGTGTTAATCACTTTAACATTGCTTCCCAGGAGGGACCACTTTAACGTATTGCTTCCCGAATGCTTTGGGAAGCAATATGTTAAAGTGATCCGAGAACTATTTCATCTTGCCTTCGTTTAAAATAAATCTCACTTACTTTTTGGTCAATCAATTTTCCGAGTCGTGAATTACCTATTTCATTCAGGCGAACACCATCTTGAATGAACAAATCCGCCGAGTTAAATTCCGACCAAAAGTTAACGAATTCTACTCCTTCAAGGACGCATATCGCTTCTAATTCAGTATTGAAATAAGTTGCTTTACTTAACAATCTATTACTTTCATAAATTCTGGAAAGAACCCCAAAAATCAGTACATTATTTGACTTATCTCTCGAAGATTTAATCAAACTTCGATATTAAGTTAACAATTATTCTGTCCTACTACTGAAATTGTACAAGTAGTTTCCTCCAACGTGAGAAATTAACACCGAATTCGCAGTTTTTAACTTTAAATTCTTCACTTCCTGTTCAATTCTTTCTATTTTAGAATTCTTTATCCATATGCCTAACAAGAGACGAGACTAACAACACAGTTTCATCTTTGTTTACTATACTTTCTTGTAGACTAAATGGATTTTGACAATTCAACTGAAAACTTGACGACGCCTTTGGCTTAGCACCATTTCTAATCAAAGTAAAACTATCAACAGTTGAACTACTTCTATTCAACTGAATGTCATTGACAATTTTATAAATTTTTGCATCAATTTCTTGTACATTATCTTCAACTTGTTTAATATAATCGTTCAATTTTCCCAGGAACTCGAAGAATTATTAAGTTCACCTCCCTTTAAGTTATCCTCAACATTTGGAACTTTTTATTAAGTACACAAAGACTTTTTTAGCACGTCAACATTAATTTTTTTAATTAAACTATCTTCAAATTTTGAATTAAATTCTTTCGTAAAATTCTTAGAAATTTCATTCTTTAACTCGTGAAACTTTTCATCAATATATGACTTTAAATTACAAAATCTGCAAACATTATTCCCGCTTTTGGAATCATCGACATAAATGTCTTTAGTTTATTGAAATAAAAATACCGCGCATGTGTATTTTGTAAACGGCATTTTTATTATAAACTATGAAATAAATATTTATTCCACAATACTTCACAACTTCAGAATATTAAACAATACTAGATGGATTTTTTTTTAATAGAAATGCACTATCACAATAAACAGTCCACAAAAATATTTCAAGAGGAGCTTCAGCAAACGTCTTCACGGCAGGGTGGCCTTAGGCAGACGTTTTATATGGTACTGTTATATTGTATACAGTGAAATAACTACAGATAAAAACTTACCTTTGTTTTTATCTTATTTTTAGGCCTACGAGTGACAAGTATCGAAGTACCACGTTTCATTCTGGCGGGGGACTCCGCTACTCTCAAGTGCCACTTCATCCTCGAAGGTGAAAAGCTGTATTCCTTGAACTGGTGGAAGGACGACCGCCAATTCTACCAATACATTCCGAGAAATGACCCCAAAAAGGTCATATTCACCATTCCCGGCGTTTCTGTTAACGTAAGTCTATTTTTGATGCTCAGGAGTTATAGTCATACTCCTGGGAGTTCCTTTTAAAGCACTTTTAGATCTTATCGTTCAAGGTCATAATCTTCGTGTTTCCTTTATATCACGTTTCGATCTTACCGTTCAAAGGTCATAGTCACCACTTTTTTGCGTTTCCTTTAAATCACGCTTATATCTTATCGTTCAGAGGCCATATTCCCCATTCTTTGTTTTCTTTAAAGCACGTTTAGATCTTACCATTCAGAGGTCATAAGTCACCATTTGGCATCAGTTATTCCATTCAATGTAAACTTCATACTCACTATCTCAACGTCATTTTTACCATCTCTCGTGTTTCCATTATGACGTAAGATAAACATTTTGTTTTTGGTGTAAATCAATGTAATTTTTATATTTTTTTTAGATAACATATTTCCAAAACCATTTGATGAGGATCCGTCAATCACCAATTTTTAGCCACATTGATTTTCATTTGTAAAATCAGATAGATATTTGAATTTTATATTTCACTGTTATTTTAATGATTTTGCAACGCGTAGCCATATGTATATACTATATACTTTTAAGATACATTCAAATCGGTATAAATTGAAGGTCATGCAGTATCTACAGTATACGAATGATATATATATATATATATATATATATATATATATAGACTTTACTTGACTTATATCCCACCGGCTGAAGCCGGGTCGGGTCCCCCAGATGGCGTCTTCGCTCCAGGTTCTTCTCGTTTGCACCTCCCTCCTGTAAACCAGGAAGGAAGGTGCGTCGGTTCGCCCGTACGCGGTATGCGCCATCATCAGAGGGTTTCTTGGCAAAATAAAGCAGCCGGTTTGCCATCCCTCTGCTGCTTGTTTGGTCCACGGCTCCTTATTCTGTATATCCGGAGCAGCCCTAGAACGAAGGTTCTAGGGTTCCCTCATCCGCCACCCGAGGGACGCGCCTGGTAGGAGTGCTCTCTCCCCCACGATATATATATATAATATATATATATATATATATATATATATATATATATATATATATATTATATAGAGAGAGAGAGAGAGAGAGAGAGAGAGAGAGAGAGAGAGAGAGATATTCAAAATACTGTATGTAACTAAAATCTTGGCTATCAAAAATACCTTATGGATTCAGTTTACTGGCATTTTATAAGTAAATTCAAGTACGTACACACACACACACACACACACACACTATATATATATATATATTACACAAATATACATACATACATACAGAGGTAATTGTCAGGTAAAAAATCTATTATAGAGTAATTTACTTGCAAAATTTATATACCGACCCATTATAGAAACTAATTTATTATAATAAGTATAATATTAAAAAAAACCTAAACTTCAAAGTCACAACATGCGTATAATCGATATTAAAAGTGAAGTTAAGAGGAAAAATAATCGAGTCCCAAATTTCCAATTCATTCCTATAACTGAAATATTAAAAGCCACAAATTTTCTCTGCCATAAATATCATGTACAGGCGGGGAAGAAATATGGTGATGAATGATATGTACGTATGCATATGTCGAAATCACATTGGTGAAATTTTTGATGATGATTGGTGGGAGATTTAAAGCCATACGACTGGGTGAAAACAATAGCCTTTTTAACTAAGCTGAACCCATTCATTTTTACTATTATATACGAAATAATAATATATAAATGGTAGTGTGCTCATAACAATGCATGTGTGTGTGTGTGTGTGTGTGTGTGTGTGTGTATATATCAGTGGTGGACCGGATATCCACGTCATTTTTGACATCCGCATCCGCACTTCTGACTGCGGATGTTATGCGGATATTACCTTTAATAAATTATGCAATTTACAATTAAATTAGCTTATAAAGTAGCTTATAAGGCCCAGTCATGCACATTTCATATAAAGTATTAATTATTATTAATGAACAAACAAATACAAGGTGTACATAAAGTCAGGATCTATTTTTGCGAAGCACTTGGAAATTATATGGAATTCAATCATAAAATGATAAAGTGGTAACATTTATTAAATAATTAAGAGTAGGATTCGACGTGACGCCCATCAGTATCCCTGCACAGCTCAAATCGTTCCGCAGCATTTCTAAACACATTCTGGAGCATTTGCGGGGTTATGTTATCTGCAGCAGTTCGTATACGTGTACGTAAGTTTTCAAGACTCGTAATCTTCGTCTGATAGACGTGCGATTTGATAAAGCCCCATGCAAAGAAATCTAAAGGGGTTAAATCTGGTGATCTCGCTGGCCAAGGTCTGTTGCTTCCGCGTCCGATCCAGCGATTTGGAAAACGTCCATTTAGATAATCCTGAACAATTTTGGCATAGTGACAAGGAGCACCATCATATTGATAGACGACGGTACTAACAATCCTATCCCCGTCGTCTATCAACATGATGGTGCTCCTTGTCACTATGCCAAAATTGTTCAGGATTATCTAAATGGACGTTTTCCAAATCGCTGGATCGGATGCGGAAGCAACAGACCTTGGCCAGCGAGATCACCAGATTTAACCCCTTTAGATTTCTTTGCATGGGGCTTTATCAAATCGCACGTCTATCAGACGAAGATTACGAGTCTTGAAAAATTACGTACACGTAATCGAACTGCTGCAGATAACATAACCCCGCAAATGCTCCAGAATGTGTTTAGAAATGCTGCGGAACGATTTGAGCTGTGCAGGGATACTGATGGGCGTCACGTCGAATCCTACTCTTAATTATTTAATAAATGTTACCACTTTATCATTTTATGATTGAATTCCATATAATTTTCAAGTGCTTCACAAAAATAGATCCTGACTTTATGTACACCCTGTATATAAACCTCAAAATATAAATAGCTGGTAACAGAAAATTGAATGAAACTTGTTTCATTGAATTTTCTGTGGCTGAAACTCGAGAAAGTTATTATTTTTATCATAATGAAAACATTAATATTAATTTTAATTCTTATGCATTGCTTGCCATTATAGTGATATCACGAAATTTGAAAAATTATGTCATATATTCATAATTCTATATTATATTGATAGATTAACTAAATATCCGTATGCGGATGTTGAAATTAAAAATCCGCATCCGCATCCGCAGATGTTGGAAAACTGACATCCGGTCCACCACTAATATATATATATATATATATATATTATATATATATATATATATATATGATCAAGTGAACTGCGACACATCCCGTATCTATCCTATCTATCTATCTATCTATATATATATATATATATATAATATCCCCGCAAGGGGGTTCTAAGCTCGTGCTCTTGAGTGCTCTTTGTGCTCGTTTGTACGTGCTTGTTCCTGGAGGTTTCACGTGCGCCCTCCCGGCCCTAGCACCCAAGGATGATGGGGCTCGACCCTGCAGTCCTTGTCATCCTTGGTCTCTTTCCACTTCGACTGTCCCCTCCACCCTTTCTTTTTCCTCTGTCTTTCCTCTCACTTTTTCTTTGTTTTTCCGCTGAGATATGCCCTTTAAATAGAGGCGAATCGGTTCTTCCTGAACTAAAAAAAAAAAAAAAATATATATATAATATAATAGGATAGATGCTGGATGTGTCACGGCTCACTTGATCAAATCTTATTTTGAATGGAGTGAAAAGATCTAAAAGTCAATAAAAAAAAATTTTTTGAAAACGAAATCATATTTTCAGGTTTCGACGAAAAATCACGTCACATTTATCGTTTACTCGTTTTGAAAATCTTTGTTTGTTGCGAATTGTTTGGATTTTTTATTATTTTCATACGAGTTTTCGAGAATCTTACGCGTTTTCACATATTTTTTTTATATTTTTACGCGTTTCTATTATAATGTTGACTCGTTTTTTTAAGTTACTGAATATACTCCGTTTAATATACAGTTCCAGAGTTCCAGAGTTCTAGAGTTCCAGAGTTTTGGAGTTTTGGAGTTCTGGAGTTTTGGAGGTTTGGATCTCCCGATACCTTTCTACTTAGATACGATTTTACATTATTTTCAATACCGATATAAAATCTGTTCTCAAAAAAATATATATTTTTTTAAAACTTTTAGTGATTTATTCGTATTCATAAATATAATTTAATTAAACTTTGTTTAGATTTACTGGAATAAATCGGAACAAAAACAAAAAAAGCTTCTTTACCTCCACTATACAGTTCTTAATTAGATTTTGGACTCTGAATACGCTCATTTAATTGTACGGCCTTTAATTCCATCCAATAATTTCTTTTACTTTAATTATATACTGTGTGTATGTATATATATATATATATATATATATATATATATATATATATATATGTGTGTGTGTGTGTGTGTGTGTGCGTATATATATATATATATATATATATATACAGGGTGGGCGGAAAGTAGCTCCCTATTTTGGATTGGTAAAAAAATACGTATATTATCCATTTATTTCAGAAGAAATAATATGAAAAGGTAGGCATACATGGTAGTTTTCTCTAAAATTCAATGTGGGCTCCAACTCTTTCCACCAGCTTCTGGAGCCGCCCAGGAATGGCGTCCCTGACTTTAGCAGGAACTCCGGCGGGATGGAGGACATGACTTCCCGAATTCGGTCCTCCAGTTCTTCCAATGTCCTCGGTTTGGTGCGTAGACTTCTTCCTTTACCCACCCCCAAAGAAAGATCGCACGGTGTCAAGTCGGGGCTCCTGGCTGGCCATTGATGTGGACCACGACGACCCATCCAACGCCCAGGGAAGTGGGCATCCAGCCACTCACGGACAACAAGAGCGAAGTGCGGAGGGGCGCCATCTTGCATAAATATCAGATCGTCGATGTTCTCCCATGTGCTGACAACCGGCCAGACCTCGTTTCGCAACATAGCAAGGTACCGCTCAGCATTCATGGTGTTGCGCAGAAGGAGCGGGCCCACAACCTGATCTGAGGTCATACCACACCACACCGTTACACTGAACCGATTCTGCCGTTTTTCAGTGGTAACCGTGCGACTTCTTTCTTTGGGGGTGGGTAAAGAAGAAGTCTACCGCACCAAACCGAGGACATTGGAAGAACTGGAGGACCGAATTCTGGAAGTCATGTCCTCCATCCCGCCGGAGTTCCTGCTAAAGTCAGTGGATGCCATTCCTGGGCGGCTCCAGAAGCTGGTGGAAAGAGTTGGAGCCCACATTGAATTTTAGAGAAAACCTACCATGTATGCCTACCTTTTCATATTATTTTTTCTGAAATAAATGAATAATATACGTATTTTTTTACCAATCCAAAATAGGGAGCTACTTTCCGCCCACCCTGTATATATATATTTTTTTTTTAAAGTAAATATATATATATATAACCTTTGGCTAGCTTCCACCCGAATTGTTCATTCTGACGAAGGTCAAGCTTTTCACTCCACCTTAGACCTACAGTTTAACGTGGAATCCGAACCACGTCCCATCAGCAGCCCAGCGTCTTAACCACTAGGCCACCTAGGGTACCCATTTATCTACCAACCACTTTCTTCATTGTGTGGAAGGATGAACAGCTGGGTTTTGCTGCGCGCCGACTGCCGTCGGGTCTCGAATCCGGGGCTGATGGATTCGTAGTCAGCGACGCTAACCACTACACCACCGAGGCGCATATATATTATATATATATATCTACAGATCTACAGAAGCTAAGGCTAACAAAGACCCTAAGATCCACTCTAAGGCTAGCCCGAGAGAAAGGAGAGAGTAGGGGGTTAAGAGAAGAGAGGAGAATAAGGGGTTAAGTAAGGAGCAACACCTATCATTCGTGGGTTAACATTCATTCAGAAAAAGAGGGAAAAAGTCTCACCATCATCATCCGCCGGCCACTGCCGACAAGTCAGAAAAATAGTCGGAGAATATAGGAGAGGGGTGAAAGATGAAAGAAGTAAAATAAGAACGCTTACAAACATGCAAACACAGTCTTAACTCACTGTCATACCATGCAAACTACAACATGCAAGAAAAGAGTTAGAGACATGCAAAGTAAGGAGGATAAGAAAAAAAAAAAAGTAGGTAAAGTTAAACAAAAAGTGGGTTAGTTTACGCTATGAGCTACACTACATTCGTGTTAGTCTTTTTTTTTTTTTTTTTTTTTTTTTTATTGCTGGCATCACGCTGGCATGTCACAAGCTGGCATTCATCGTCAACAGACTCATCCTCGAGCACCACCACCAGAGCTCCTGTTGTTAACTTTCTTTTTTAATTTTAAACAACGTTTAATATTTTTAAAATGTCTGTCAAGACGGTTCTTAAACACATTAACGCTGGTAGAATGAACGACTGACGCGGGAAGATTATTCCATTTATCAATTACTTTAAACGTAAAGAAGTTTTAGCGATATTAGTAATGAAACGTCTGCCACGCAACTTGAATCCGTTATTGCGAGTATTACTATTATCGAAAGTGAACAATTTGTCAAAATTTACGTTATCGATGTTATTAAACGATTTTGAAAACTTCAATAAGCTCCCCCTTAATCTCCTAGTTTCGAGTGAATACAAGTCTAACACTTTAATCCTATCTTCATAAGGCTTATTGCGCAATGCCGGAATAAGTTCGTGGCACGACGCTGAACCCTTTCTAACCTATCAATATCCTCACGCAAGTACGGGCACCAAAACTGAACGGCATATTCCAAATAGGCCTGACTAGGGACTTGTAAAGGGGCAATATAATATCCTTCGATTTAAATTCGAAATTACGCGCTATGAAGCCTAACATCCTATTAGCTTTTGCGCAAGACTCCAGGCACTGGTTCCTAACCTTTAAATCTTTAGTTACGCGTACGCTAAATCTACTTCCTCGTCAACGCTCGCTAAATCCCTATCATCCATCGTATACACGTAATTATTGTTGCGAGAACCTATATGCAAAACTTTACATTTATCTACGTTAAATTGCATCTGCCACTTATCCGTCCACCATAATCCTATCTACATCGTCTTGGATCCTATTTCTATCGTCCTCGTTAACAACCTTACCGCCTATTTTAGTATCGTCCGCGAATTTTGACACGTTACTAATCAATCCTACATCTATGTCGTTAATGTAAATTACGAATAACAATGGGCCTAACACTGAACCCTGTGGGACACCACTACCTACCTCTAACCACCCCGATTCACTACCATTAACTACGACCCTCTGCCTCTAGCACGAAGCCATTCTTCTAACCAGTAGCTACCTGACCGCGGATACCGTGCGCTTTAACCTTCGCAATTAGTCTCCTAGCGGAACTGTATCGAACGCCTTTTTAAAATCTAAATAAATAACGTCAGCTGCCCTATGCCTATCGTATTCGCGCACTATTTCGTTATAAAATTCTAACAAATTTGTTAAACAAGACCTATGGCGTCGAAACCCGTGCTGACTACTATTAATCAAACCCCTACTTTCTAAGTGATCGATAATACGATCCCTAACTACGGATTCCAAAAGTTTACCGACAATTGACGTTAAGCTAATGGGCCTATAATTGCTAGCTACCGCGCGGTCGCCTTTTTTAAAAATAGGCGTGACGTTAGCTAATTTGAAGTCTTCAGGAATAATCCCCGTTTCGAGTGACTGATTAAAAATCTTCGCTAAGGGGCCTACGATAACGTCTTTCAAATCTTTCAAATGTCTAGGATAAAAAGCGTCAGGGCCTGGAGCCTTGCTAACTTTTAGCCTATCGATATAATGCGCAATCTCAGCCTCGTAAACAGTTATTTCATCTAAAAATAGTCTCGCTACTAAATGGAACGATATCGTCAACGTCGGGGACATTATTTACGTCCTCTAGGGTAAAAACTGTCGCAAAAAAGTTATTGAAAATACCGCCATCGCCTGAGCGTCAGAAGCCAAAGCGCCATTTACATCCAATAGAGGGCCTATGTTATCCTTTACCGGCTTACGATTATTTACATATTCAAAAAACTTTTTTGGTGGACCGGATGTCAGTTTTTCAACATCTGCGGATGCGGATCTTTAATTTCAATATCCGCGGATGCGGATATTTAGTTAATCTATCAATATAATATAGAATTATGAATATATGACAATTTTTCAAATTTCGTGATATTACTATTATGGTAGGCAATGCATAAGAAGTAAAATTAATATTAATGTAAAAATAATAACTTTCTCAAGAGTTTGTCACAGAAAATTCAATGAAACAAGTTTCATTCAATTTCTGTTACCAGCTATTTATATTTGAAGTTTATGTATTTGTTTGTTCATTAATAATAATACTTTACATGAAATGTGCATGACTGGGCCTTATAAGCTACTTTATAAGCTAATTTAATTGTAAATTGCATAATTTATTGGAGGTAATATCCGCATAACATCCGCAGTCAGAAGTGCGGATGCGGATGTTAAAAATGATGCGGATATCCGGTCCACCACTAATATACAGGGTGTCCATAAGTCCGGCATCATAGGAGAAATTCATATTTTTCTATTTCTACAAACCATAATTCATATTTTTCTCTTTCTATAGGCCATAATGTCTGTGAGCAAGGAAGAACGAATCCAGATAATTCTACTCATAGGAAAACGGAGTCAAAGAGAGGCCGCTGCTGAATTTAACAGACTGCATCCAGACCGCGAGCCAATAACACAGAGTTGTGTTAACAGATTGTTGCAAAGTTTAAGGAAACAGGATCCATAGAAGATAAACCACGCAGTGGACCTTCAAGGAGGTCCACTGACGAGGATACAGCGACTGCTATCCTGGCTCATTTTAACAGAAGTCCCAATAAGTCTCTTCGGCGATTGTCCGCCGAGACAGGAGTGTCGAAAAGTAGCAGCCATCGCATTCTTCAGGCTCACAAATGGCATCCATATAAACTTCAGATCCTACAGAAATTAAGCGAAGATGATCCCGACCGGCGGATGGAATTTTGTGAATGGGCTACGGAACAATATGCTCGGGGTGCCAATTTCCCGTCCACCATTCTGTTTAGTGACGAGGCTGTTTTTTATGGAAATGGTGAGGTAAATCGACAGAACACCCGCTACTGGTCTCAAAACAACCCTCACTGGTATACCTCTTCAAAATAACAAGGTGCATCTCGGGTGATGGTATGGTGTGGCATTTGGAAGGATCGCATCATAGGCCCCCTCTTTTTCGATGAACATGTCACTGGAGGCACCTACTACGTATGCTCAAGGAAGAAGCATTTCCCAGTGTCTGAACGAAGAAGGAAATTTCCCAACATGGTTCCAGCGAGACGGCGCTCCTGCACATTACAGCACCCAAGTAAGGGAATACCTGTACCAACAATTCCCTGGTCATTGGATAGGACGTCGAGGGCCTGTGGAATGGCCAGCTAGAAGCCCGGATCTCGCGCCACTAGATTTTTATCTCTGGGGCCACTTGAAAGCGCTGGTATACGCAGAGAAAATTAGGAGTGTTGAACATTTGCGGCAGCGCATTATCGGTGCATGTAACACCATTACTCCTGACATCATTCACCGTGTGCTTGCTGACTGGGTATCACGTCTGAATTTGTGTATTGAAAACAATGGTGGACATATTGAGCACGTTCTGTAAATAAAAACTTTGTTTTGCCTTTTTTATTATTTTTCCTATGATGCCGGACTTATGGGATACCCTGTATATATATATATATATATATATATATATATATATATTATATATATATATATATATGGTGGGCAAAAACAAGGGAGACCTCGAACTTTGGCTGTAAAATCCAAAGTTATGGTTAGATTTCAATATTTTTTTCACACCCCACAACTAAGTAAATTTCCTATACGGTGAGTGGATTTCAAAGAAAACTAATAAAAATTACAGATTTATTGAACATTTCTTTATGCCACTGGAAATTATACATTTACACTACTACTACTGCATTGTCGGTTCGCCAAAAAAAACGGGAGACCTTTAAATCCTCATATCTCGGCAAATACGGTAAATAGAACGATAAAATTTTAGTATGTGAGTACTACAATACGTAATTTTATTACGTAATTTTATTAGTATGCTCCAGATAGACAGGAAATTCAGAGAAGCACGAAAGCGATCGATATGGGGGTAATAATGACCGATGATGCCAAATTCGAGACACAAAATCAGATAGCAATAAACAAAGCAAAAAGAGTCGCGGGACAGGTGCTAAGAACGTTCAAAGAGAGAGACAACACAGAAATGATTCCCCTGCTGAGAACAGTGATCATACCAAAATTTGAATACTGCTCAGTTTTGACGTCCACATATAAAAAGGAAGAAACTAATAAACTAGAAGAAACGCAAAGGCATTTCACAGCCAAGATTGATGGCTGCAAAGAACTCAACTACTGGGAAAGACTACGTAAACTAAATCTGTACTCTCTGGAAAGAAGAAGAGGTACACCATAATCTACATATGGGAAATGATCGAAAAACTGGTACCAAACCTAAAACTAAACCCACTTACCATTCAAACAACGCTGGAAAGTAGGAAAGGCAGAATGTATAGTGTTTCCAAATTAAAGGCCCGACAAGGAACCTCTTCAACACTGAAGAAAAATAGCTTGGTTGTCAGGGGGACAAGACTTTTTAACTATTTTCCAAAAGACCTCAGAAACGTTACAGGGGTCAAAGTTGAAGTCTTCAAGAGAAGACTAGATGCCTGGCTCAGGACGGTACCAGATGAGCCGGGTGTACCTGCCTATGTGCGGTGGAGAGCGCAAGAAAGCAACTCGCTCCTCCACCAAGCCAGGCCTAGAGGCGGGGCCACCAGCTTCACCTTCGTGTGAAGAGATCAACGCATGGAACATCAACGAGGTTAATGAGGTGTGTGTGTGTGTGTGTATATATATATATATAATATATATATTAGGTCATCCCATAAGTAATGCGGCATTTTTTAATTTTTTTTTTTTCCATTTTTATCATTATTTTACGGATAGAAATCAAACAACTCTTTGAAGTTATTTATATTTAAATAGATATTTATTAAATATAAATAACTTCAAAGAGTTGTTTGATTTCTATCCGTAAAATAATGATAAAAATGGAAAAAAAAATTTAAAAATGCCGCATTACTCATGGGATGACCTAAATATATATATATATATATATACAGGGTGGGCCGTAAGTTTCCATACATAGGAAAAATAAACATTTTTTATGGACAACCATTTTTATTTATATAATATGCTCTACATGGTTGCCATTGTTTTGAAAACACATTTCAATACGTGTTCCCACACTGTTGATGAACACGCATTAGCACAGTTGACGTTATGCTTGTAATGGCGTTGGTGATACGTTCCTTTAGATGATTTATGTCTCGTATCTTTTCCTGATACACCATGGCCTTCAAGTGCCCCCAAAGATAGAAATCAAGGGGGGTGAGATCTGGGGATCTGGGAGGCCACTCCACAGGACCACGCCGACCAATCCAAGCATCCGGAAACTGCTGCTGCTGATCCAATACCGACGCACGTGAAGACCATAATGAGGTGGAGCTCCATCTTGCTGGAAGTAAACTGGGAAGTTACCTTCCTCGTTTAGCAGGGATGGGAAAATCTCTTCTTGCAACATGTTAAGATACCTTTCGGCATTAAGATTTCCACTGACAAAAATTGTCCAATAATTCTGTCACCCCATATCCGGCCCACACCATCACTTTACCGGCACCTTGCATCTTCGTCGGACTCAGCCAGTTAGGGTTAGCATTACTCCAATAACGTATGTTTTGCCGATTAACCTCTCCATTGACGTAAAAATTTGCTTCATCAGTAAACAAGATCTTACGTCAAACGCATATTCTTAGGGTATCTGAAACATAAAAACAAACGTTTAATTTTTCCTATGTATGGAAACTTACGGCCCACCCTGTGTGTATATATATATTATATATATATATAACCTTTGGTTAGCTTCCGCCCGAATTGTTCATTCTGACGAAGGTCAAGCTTTTCACTCCACCTTAGACCTACAGTTTAACGTGGAATCCGAACCACGCCCCATCAGCAGCCCAGCGTCTTAACCACTAGGCCACTAGGGTACCCATTTATCTACCAACCACTTTCTTTATTGTGTGGAAGGATGAACAGCTGGGTTTTGCTGCGTGCCAGCTGCCGTCGGGTCTCGAACCCGGGGCCGATGGATTCGTAGTCAGCGACGCTAACCACTACACCACCGAGGTGTGTATATATATATATACGGTGTCCCATAAGTCCGGACTCATAGGCAAATTTATTTTAAATTAAATTTACAAAAGTAATAGATTAGAACTAAAACAAATGTTCAAATTGATGTCTTGTCTTGGGACCTTCTCAGGAAAAGGACTCCGCCTTTTCCTCACGAGTGCAACTCACTTCCATATTAGTCATTGCGTTATTCTACTTGCAACCAAAAAAAAAGGGCCCAAAACGAGAGATCAATTTGAACATTTGTTTTAGTTCTAATCTATTACTTTTGTAAATTTTTAAAAAATATTTTCTATGAGACCGGAATTTTGGAACACCCTGTAGATATATATGTGCATATATATATATATATGTGTGTGTATATATGTGTGTGTGTTTTCTCTATTGATCGTACACTCACTGCCGTTATTAATGAAATTTACACGGCATGACGACAGCATTATAACTGCAGAAAGACAACATACTACAAACAATATGACCGACATATTTTAGACGCCAAACTGCGGTCACTTGATTTAAAATGTCGGACCTGAAAGGGAAGGATAACTTATTAAAATTGTAAATTTATTCGCTTAACATTTACGTTTCAAAATATTAAAAAATTCGCAAATAACTTTCTTAAACACTTCTTTAACGAAAGTAATACAGATGTTGTTGTCTACAACTGTCTACAACGTGTTACGTACAACCACGTGGTTTATTAATTAAGAAAAAAAAATTTAATAACTAACCGAATTTACGACCAAAGTACTCGGTATTAAACTCATTTTAACGTATGTCGAATTTTGAGAAACAGTATCTATTGCAAATACTTAAGAGAGTATATCAAAATTTTATCTTTTCAAATTGATTCTTATATCGTTTTAAGGGGCTACCTCATAGCCACGTCGTAACAACGCCTCTTCCCGTTAGATCTGCGAAGTTAAGAGACGTTAGGTCTGTTTAGTACTTGGATGGGTGACCGTTCTCTGAGCACAGATGATGTAGTGACTCTTCGATGATTCGGACTCAACGTCTTTCCGTAAGTCCTCTCCGTCATATAACGTCAGATGTTACGCAGTAAGTTAAACACCCACAAAACACCATCATCACCCGTACCACTTTAAGTCCTTCAATAACGAAGGGTCATTGAGACGAGCGATTACGCCACCAACAGCCTGCAATGTTCCCTCTAAGGTGTGCGCGTGTGCGCGCGCACACGCGTTGTGAAACCCGCGCACACAGCAAAATAAAATGCGCACAGGCTCAAGCGTATCATGAGTCACGACAGTAAATGAAGTAATTTCAAAAATTTCAGTTTAATGAATTTTATAAAGAACAAATTAAGAAACCGCTTGAAAGAAAATCATTTGGACACGCTCATGCGAATTAAAAGTTACCTGAATGATGACGGATGTATTAATCTTCATAGAATTTGTTTAGAATGGGCAAATGCTAAAGATCGTAGGGAGAAATCATAATCATACTTAAATGAAAGGCACTTTCATTTAATGTTATTTTGATTATATTTTATTTTATGAATTTTATTATTTTTTATTTTATCCTATTTTGTGAATGGATAAAATCATGTATTAATCTTGATAGTCTATTTTAAATTGCTAAATGCTAAAAATTGTTTTGAGAAATGATAACTAAAATAGTCATTTTCAAATTAATGTTATTTTTATTTTATTTCTTTATTTTGTTGAATTTTATTTACTATTTTTTATTTTATTCATATTTTTAGAATGGATAAAATGTTTTCTTTTTTAAGAATATAAAATATTGTAAACAGTTTTTTAATATACATTTAATAGTACCGTAATGATCGAGCTATCACCTTATGGAAATAATATTTATTAAGTATTTAATATTTATATATATTTCATTTTGAAGATAATAGCGCTCGGAAAAGTTTGCACAATTTTTCACCATGAATCTAAATGTTTGCACAACGAAAATTTCTTGTGCACACGGACTAAAAAAAATTAGAGGGAACATTGCCAACAGGTAAATATAAGACTTCTCCATCTCGATCAACTGGAGGTCATAGTCGAATCGAATACGTTACAAACAGCGTGATCTCCACTGTTTCTCCTCCCCAGTAAAGGTAATGAAAGGGACATTCGTATTTAAAAAAAAAACTCCAAATTCTCATTCTCACACTTCGTTTGCGAGGATCATGTATATAAGGGGTGTGCCATAAAAAAGCGTACATTTTAAAAAGACTATAAAATCAACATTTGTCATTTAATTTTAATAAAACTTCTACACAATAAAACATCTGTATTTGTCTATATGCAAACAAGTTTTCAGACTAAAATATTAAATAATTCAAATTCTATCAACATTTAACGAAAGAGTATGATTTTTCTACTTAACATGCACAAATTATTAAACCTTTTTAATATTTTTTTTTATAAAAATAATTTTTAACGTAAAATTTACCTGAAATTATTAAAAAAATTGTCCGAAATACTTTCCTTCCATTTCAATAGCTTTTTTTATTCTTGGTCGGAATTCATCTACGGCTCTATTTACTTGTTCCTGTGGAAGCTCTTCCCATTTTTGAATGATGATCTCGCGTAAATGAGCGACATTTTTTATCCTAGTCCTGTAGACTCGCTCTAAGTTCTCCCCTATTCCGGCCAAGAATAAAAAAAATTATTGAAATGGAAGGAAAGTATTTCGAACAATTTTTTTAATAATTTCAGGTAAATTTTACGCTAAAAATTATTTTTATAAAAAAATATTAAAAAGGTTTAATAATTTTGCATGTTAAGTAGAAAAATCATACTCTTTCGTTAACTGTTGATAGAATTGAATTATTTAATATTTTAGTCTGAAAACTTGTTGCATATAGATAAGTACATATGTTTTATTATGTAGAAGTTTTATTAAAATTAAATGACAAATGTGATTTTATAGCTTTTTAAAATGTATCCTTTTTTATGGCAACCCGTTATATATATATATATATAATATATATAATATATATATATATATATATATATATATAGATATATATATATATATATATATATATATATATATATGCTGCAAACCCAAAAGGAAAAAGAAAAACGATTCCAAGGCCTTTCGTGTATTCAGAGCTACACTCGTTCATTCATTTCACGTGTTATATATATATATATTAATGAAATAAAAGTACATCCTTGGTTGACCTATAAGACCTCGTGTGCGGCCTGATACTCTGGGACAAAAAGTTATTCCAGCCTTCGTTTGGAAATGAGTGATGGCGAAGAGACTTGTTTACCGATAATCCCGAAAACTAAATATAGACTATTTTTATAAATATCCTTCATTTATTAGTGAGGCTACGTCGGGGCCGTGCTCAAACACCGCTTCCCTTTGGGGAAGAAAAGGTAGGCGACTTAAGGTCTGTTCACTTGTTTGATGAGTGACTTTTCTCTGCGTTCAGATGATGTAGTGTCCTTTGACTCGTATTTCACGTTAAGCTGTAGGCCACCTCCATTACGTGACTTTAGATGTTACGGAGAAGTTAAACATTCGTGAATATTATATTAATTACTAGTACAGTTCCGTCGCTTCGCTGACGGTTAGACAGGCTAAACTACAGAAAAGAACGCAGCCGTGAAAATTTTGAACTTCACATTGTGTCAACATTTCTGAATCTGGTATCTCCAAAACCTCCTCACCCCCATTCATGCAACTTGGGGGCTAACCCCCCCCATTACCCCACCCCCCCCCCGTTACCCCACCCATCCCCCATTACCCCCCACCCACCCTTCCCCATTACCGCCCGGGATAAATTTCGCAAACAGACAAACAGACAGGCTAAAACTACAGAAAAGAACACAGTCATGAAAATCTTGAGCTTCACATTTCCGCCCGTAAAACAATTTCTGAATTTTTTTCTCAATTTTTTCTCAATTTCTGAAAGTGTGACGGACGGACGGACAGCTCTCTTATTATAGTATAGATTATTATTATTATTATTATTATTATTATTATTATTATTATCATTATTATTAATTAAACGTTTCTATTCGATGGTAAAATTTTTAAAATGAAATTATTTCCTCGAATTCCGTAAGAAAGATAATGCTGCTTCTCACATTTTATTATAATTAGTACTACGCTGTATAATGTACTAACGTAATACCGGGTGTACATAAAGTCAGGATCTATTTTTGTGAAGCACTTGGAAATTATATGGAATTCAATCATAAAATGATAAAGTGGTAACATTTATTAAATAATTAGAGTAGGATTCGACGTGACGCCCATCAGTATCCCTGCACAGCTCAAAATCGTTCCGCAGCATTTCTAAACACATTCTGGAGCATTTGCGGGGTTATGTTATCTGCAGCAGTTCGTATACGTGTACGTAAGTTTTCAAGACTCGTAATCTTCGTCTGATAGACGTGCGATTTGATAAAGCCCATGCAAAGAAATCTAAAGGGGTTAAATCTGGTGATCTCGCTGGCCAAGGTCTGTTGCTTCCGCGTCCGATCCAGCGATTTGGAAAACGTCCATTTAGATAATCCTAAACAATTTTGGCATAGTGACAAGGAGCACCATCACGTTGATAGACGACGGGGATAGGATTGTTAGTACGTCGTCTATCAACATGATGGTGCTCCTTGTCACTATGCCAAAATTGTTCAGGATTATCTAAATGGACGTTTTCCAAATCGCTGGATCGGACGCGGAAGCAACAGACCTTGGCAGCGAGATCACCAGATTTAACCCCTTTAGATTTCTTGCATGGGGCTTATCAAATCGCACGTCTATCACACGAAGATTACGAGTCTTGAAAACTTACGTACACGTATACGAACTGCTGCAGATAACATAACCCCGCAAATGCTCCAGAATGTGTTTAGAAATGCTGCGGAACGATTTGAGCTGTGCAGGGATACTGATGGGCGTCACGTCGAATCCTACTCTTAATTATTTAATAAATATTACCACTTTATCATTTTATGATGAATTCCATATAATTTCCAAGTGCTTCACAAAAATAGATCCTGACTTTATGTACACCCGGTATAACAAACTATGTTTGCCCCACCCTTTTTTCTTAGCTAAATAATAGGCCATGCGGCTGAAATGTCTTTTGGGCCGTAAGTTTGAACTTTCTGCGTTTCACATAACTGGATTTTTTCCAGTTTCAACCTCCCCTCCTTGTATAAAACCGCTTTTAAAAGCCCTTGTATAAAACCGATGGTTAACGCAGTTTCGAAAATGGCGTCTGACAGTGATGTACGTCGTAAACAGAGAGCTGTTATACAGTTCTTAACTGCAGAGAAGGAAATGGAGATGCTGTTGTTGATCGAAGCACAGTTAGACGCTGGTCTAAACGTGTGAGATCATCGGAGAGAGGGAGAGCCACCCTCGATGATGAGCCACGCAGCGGTCGCCTGGCATTGGCTGTGGCATCTCACACTGTGCAACGTGCTAACAGCATCATTCAATCAAATCGGCGCGCCACATAAAAGGAGCTATTACTGGAGCTAGGAATTAGTGAAGGAAGTGTGAATACGATAATTCAGCAACTGGGATACTCAAAAGTGTGTTCACGGTTTGTCCCTCGCAAACTGACTGAAGATCACAAAGCCCACGAGACAGAAGGGGATGACTTTCTTTTACGAATTGTGACTGGGGATGAGACTTGGGTACACCACTTTGAACCTGAAACAAAACGCCAATCCATGGGGTGGCATCAAGCAGACTCCCCACGCAAAAAACAGTTCAAAATGGCTCCCTCTGCAGGAAAGGTTATGGCCACCATCTTCTGGGACATGAAAGGGGTGATTCTGGTGGACATTATGAAGAAAGGACAAACAATCAACTCAGAGGCATATATTGTTATCCTACAGAGACTCCAGAGACGTATAAAGCGAGTTCGATTGGAGAGAAAACTGGAAGACGTCCTTCTTTTGTGCGATAACGCAAGACCACACAACAGTTTGCAAAGAAGAGAGGCCATCACAAAAATGCGCTTGACTATGTTACCCCACCCTCCATACATCCCGGATCTGGCACCTTCAGACTTCCATTTGTTTGGGTCAATGAAGGATGCTATTCGTGGAAGAAAGTTTCAGAGTGACGATGAGGTTGTTGAGGAGGTTAAGAGGTGGCTCCAGCGGAAGCCAGCGGACTTTTACCAGCAAGGAATAAAGACCCTTGTTTCAAGGTGGAGGAAAGCCGTAGAAAAGGATGGAGATTATGTGGAAAAATAAAAACTTGTAAAAAAGGTATGTAACTACTTGTGTACAAAATTTCTGTAACTTACAAGGAAACTTGGAAAGAAAAAAAGGTGGGGCAAAATATATTCAGTGGCCCTCGTATTACATTGTACAGTGATTAAATTACAAAATTGCAGTATCATGATTGTATATTACAGCCAAACATTGTCCAGTAATAATAGTCGTATTATGGGTTGGTTTAATTTCCTTCGTAACAGTAAAGGTCATGTGACGGAGGGATTCATACCACGGCTCACTACCTCATCTAAACCCAGAGGAAGGTTACTGCTGAACAAATCCAATGTCGCTGATAGAACGGAAGTGGTGTTGTAATGCGGTGTTGTAATGCGGCCACAACTGTGCAAACAAGACACTATATATATAATGTGTGTGTGTGTGTGTGTGACTGAACACTAATGCAACGTAACATTTAATTGAATAATGGTAAAGTTTATAGAAACTTAATACAGGAAGGAAAAAGTTTATTTCTGAAACTTGTATTCTAATTGTTTAAAAATAAATTATGTATCATATGTACAAACTTCATGAATGATTTTGTAAGTGCAGTAAAACTAATATATATATATATATATATATATATTATATATATATATATTATATATATAGAGAGAGAGAGAGAGAGAGAGAGAGAGAGAGAGAGAGAGAGAGAGAGAGAGAGAGAGATAAAAATACAATATAAAATGAATTGTGGCAAATAAATGAATAATAAGTGGACAATAAAAATACTGAATAAATGAATAAATAGAAGCTCAGGTCATTTACATTCTGTTCAGGTTTCAGTTCGGGAAATGCCCGATCTGGTTCGTTGGTTGGCCTTCATCTCAAAAATGGCAGGAAAGATTTCTGAAGTGAATATATTTCTATTCATCGTCTTTATTTCATTGTTTTTATCCGTGACTTAATTTCTCTTTGCATTAGATACAATGAAAGATAGATAGAGAGATAGAAAGAGACGTAGACCTAAGGTTAATAGACAGACGAATAGGACAAACAAAGGAATTTTTTTTTTTGTAATTACGTCATAAGATCACGTGACTGTCTAGCCGCCATATTGGTTTGCCAGAAACCCCTTGCACTCCATTCGATGCTGGTATTTTATGATTCTCCAACCTTGGGTAGGTGGTGTGGTGTAATTTGGGCAAAGAGAGCAGTTAAAGGCTTAAGACATTCGTTCTATATCGATTTCGAGCGATGAAGAGAGACAAAATAATTAAGTCTTTATAAAGAAATAACTTTGAATGATTTTTCTCTTGTATTAATAAATAATTGTGTTTATGGAAGTTAAAGTCAGTAGGTAACATTATATACATACATACATACATACATACATACATACACACACATATATATATTATATATATATTATGAATAAAACCACGAAGGGAAAAGAAACACAAAGTGGTGCTCAAGCGCTTTCGTCTAATGACATCCTCAGGAACACTCAGTGTTCCTGAGGATGTCATTAGACGAAAGCGCTTGAGCACCACTTTGTGTTTCTTTTCCCTTCGTGGTTTTATTCATCATAAATATTTTTCACGTGTCACTTTCGTGAAATAGTTTTCATATATAATATATATATTAATATATATATATATATATATATATATATATATTAGTGATGTAGGTCACATCTGCATCCGCATCCGCATCCGCGGAACATCCGCACATTTTCTCGCATCCGCATCCGCACTTTGGACTGCGGATGTCGTGCGGATGTGGACCGTTGAGATAAAACGTCATTAATAAGCGGAAATTATCAAATTCTACTATATTAATAGAACTAGTTCATTGTGCGCAAAAGTGATGCAAGCGACAAGACGAGAGGCTGTTCTTGTATGAAGTTACTCTCTTGCAACCTACTTAGATCCACGTTACAAAGCTAAGTTATTTTCACCTAGTACATTAGAACGAGTTAAATCATCACTTGGCAAAGCAGTTGAAGAGCTTCAATCTCTTGAATCTGTCGCTTCGCCACCCACCAAAAGAATAAAAGTTTCAGTGACAGAACCAACACCTTCAGCAAGCAAATCTATCACAGAATCTGTCTCTCAGTTTCTTGAGTCAAGCAGCAATGACGAGACCTACGCGATGTCAAAAGATGTAGTAAAAATGATCGAGAGCTATCACCAAGAAAAACGCCTGGCTGCATGTGACAATCCTATTAGTTGGTGGAAAAATACGCAGAATATCTATCCATACTTGAGTAAACTTGCAAGGAAACATTTAGCCTGTCCTCCAACAAACGTACCAAGCGAGAGATTATTTAGCAGTGCTGGATTAATATATGATGAAAAGAGAAACAGACTGGCAGCAGAAAAGGCAGAAAAGTTAATGTTCCTTAAGCATAACCTTCCTATAATTAAGTTTGAACATTAAACGATGAACATCTTAGTTTACTTTATTTTAATTACTCATTTATAAATATGCCTAATAAAACTTTAAACTTAATATAAATAGTTATCAAGCTAATTAAAGATCTCTTTCTATAAGGGTGGAGGAGGTTGGGGAAAGAGGTCGGTGGGGTGCATTTGAGTTGGGTTCACGTCCCGCATCCTGGTAACACAATTATGGTTTCTAATTGTGGCTGAAACTCAACAAAATGTAACGAATTTATTTGCAGACGAATTCACTAATTGATTTCTATATTAGTTAGATGCTTGATATTATTTTATATGTTCAGAGAAAAGTACAGCATTTATTGTACAATTAATCAATTATACTACATTATAGCTACAGCTCTCTCTATATAATAACTATTATATACGTTAAACACAACAAATCTCGAATATATCCTAAAAAATAAACGAAAATGTAGACATCCGCATCCGCATCCGCGGATGTTGAAATCAAACATCCTCATCCGCATCCGCATCCGCGGATGTGAAAAAAATGACATCCGCTACATCACTAATATATATATATATATATATTATATATATATATATATAAATTGCGCGCGCTACCTCCTGAAAATAGCAGCGCTACCTTCAGCCAAAATATAGCGGCGCTACCGCTCCTTCGACAAAAAATGTAGCGGCGCTAGCGCTACCGCTACAGCTACTCAATTTGGAAAAGTAGCGCGCTTCCGCTACTTGAAAAGCATTCAAAACTGGAATAATAATTCCCCAGTATGTATGTATAATTTGTGGAAGTATTAGAAAATAGCATAAATGTACATATCTGTAAATCACAAATTCAGTTGCTAAATTGTTGCTTTTAGTTACTGAGCAACTGTGTGAGGAAAAAAAGGTGAATACTGTATCGAACAAATCGGACATGAATAAAGCAGGCAAAAAGGAGGAAACTAATATCTCGTTACATCTTCTATAGTGGGATAGTAAAAATTGCGTTGATTCAATTAGTGGTGGACAGGATATCCGCATCCGCACTTCTGACTGCGGATGTTATGCGGATATTACCTCTAATAAATTATGCAATTTACAATTAAATTAGCTTATAAAGTAGCTTATAATGCCCAGTCATGCACATTTCATGTAAAGTATTAATTAGCAATGAACAAAAAAATATATAAACCTCAAAATATAAATACCTGGTAACACAGAAAATTGAAACTCTTGAGAAAGTTATTATTTTTATCATAATGAAAACACTAATATTAATTTTAATTCTTATGCATTGCCTGCCATAATAGTAATATCACGAAATTTGAAAAATTATGTCATACATTCATAATTCTATATTATATTGATAGATTAATTAAATATCCGCATCCGCGGATATTGAAATTAAAGATCCGCATCCGCGGATGTTGAAAAACTGACATCCGGTCCACCACTAGATTCAATTCACAGTTCTTTTATTGATTGCTAATAATGTAGGAATAAGTGTTACTAGTAGAAATAGACTATTTCATGCTACTTTTTGACCACACCCTAGTGAAAATAATAATAAGCAGTAAAATATACATTATATATACAGTTTCCAAAAAGTCATAGATTTTCTGTCTAACTATTCTTTCAAATATTTTAGTGAGATGAGATGTAAGCGACACTGGCCTATAGTTTTTGGCCTCGGATTGATCCCCTCCTTTATATATTGGGACTATGCTCTCTCTCTCTCTCTCTCTCTCTCTCTCTCTCTCTCTCTCTCTCTCTCTCTCTCTATATATATATATATATATATATATATATATATATTATATATATATATATATTATATATATATATATACACCTTTCCTTTCAACCTTTCAAATGTTCCGTGCGATGATTCCTCATTTTACGAAGGTCAAGCCTGTTGCCCCTCCTCTCGAGTTGGCTTGGTGAAGTAGTGAGTTGATTTCTTGTATTCTCCACCTCACATAGCCAGGTACACCCGGCTCATCGGCGATTGTTCTGAGCCAGGCGTCTAATCTTCTTTTGAAGATGTCCACCGCAACACCATTCGTGTTCCTTAGTTCTTTGGGCAGCTGATCAAACAGTCTTGGTCCTCTCACAACAAAACTATTTCTTTCAGGGTTAAAGATGTTCTCTGTCTAGCCTTTAATTTGGGAACACGACACATCTTCTTTTTCTACTTTCCACTGTTGTTGGGGAGTTATAGGGTTCAGAGTAAGAGTAGGGACTAGTTTCTCCATTATTTTCCAAGTGTAAATAATGGTGTATCTCTCTTTTCTCCTTTCCAGTGAATATAGGTTTAATTCGCGTAACCTTTCCCAGTAATTTAGTTCTTTGCACCCACTGATCTTGGCTGTGAAACTTCTCTGAATTCCTTCTAGCTGTCTAATATCTTCTTTTTTATATGCGCATGTTAGGACCGAGCAGTATTCCAATTTGGGTATGATCAGTATTTTCAGTAGAGGAATCATTATATTCCTATCCCTTCGTTTAAAGGTTCTCAGTATCTGCCCAGTTATTCTCTCTGCTCTGTTTACTGCTATCTTATGTTGTTTCAAATTTCGCATCATAAGTCATTACAACTCCTAAATCGTTTGCTTTAGAATTTCTCTGAATTTCCTGTCCATTTGGGGTATAGTATTCCACGGATTTTAGATCCTCCCTTTTTCTGTACCGTAACAGTTGAAATTTCTCAGTTAAACTTCATACTGTTGTCTTACGTCCACTTGTAGATTCTGTTCATGTCTGTTTGTGGAGATCCTATATCCTCTGGATTTCTTATTTTTCTACCGATCTTTGTGTCATCGGCAAAGGATGTTACTGTCCTGTCTCTGGTAATATTCTACTTAATAAATTATATTGTTACGGCTTTAGAGGAGCAGTCAGTGATTGGTTTAAAAGTTATTTGTCCAACATATCATTTTGTATCAGTAAATAAGATTTGCTCAACTAAAGCGCTTGTCAAACATGGGGTGCCACAGGGCTCAGTTCTGGGTCCACTGTTATTTTTATTTATATAAATGACCTCCCACGTTCATTTGATATACTGAACTTCATAATGTTTACAGACGGTACAACTGTGTCTTTTTCTTGCAAAGATGTTAATTCAGGTAAGAATATATTTACTTTAGAATTCATCAGTGTAATGAAATGGTTGACCACCAAATAAACTCCTCCAAAATACCAGTAAAACAAATTTCATAATTTTTACTAATAAAACTAATGAACTTAATGTTAATGAAGTCGCTATAAAGGAGTGTAATGTAACAAAATTTCTTGGTGTAATGCAAGAGAAGAATTTGCAATGGAATGATCATGTAAATTATATCTGAAAAAAGATTAAGGAGCGTTGCTATAATGTTTAAACTTAGAAATGTAGTCCCTAAATAGGTTTTATTAACTCTGTATCATACTCTTGTTCTTCCTTATATAACGTACTGCACCCTTGTTTGGGGAAACTCCGCTAACAACGCTTTGAACGGTATCTTTGTCATCCAAAAAAGAGCAACAAGGTTATTATCTGATGCTGATTTCCTTGATCACTCTAGTGCATTATTTAAAGAACTAAAACTACTAAAGCTCGATGTTGTAATCATCTCAAAAACTATCCATTTTCATTGATTGAAACTATGGAATGATTTAAATGCTGATATAAAAAAAAATTGTGAACGTAAATTCGTTTAACACCAAGTTGAAATCCCGATTAATAATGGCATACAAATAAAAATCTAGGATTAATGTACATTGCTATTGTTTATTCATTTCTCGTGTGTAATCTAGTATTAAAAACATTTCTTGTGATTGTTCAGTTCATATCTCTCGTGTATAATATTGATTGATTTGTATGGTATTGGTATAATACCTTCAATAATGATCTTGCATTTATCATATCGATATAATGATAATTTAAGATTAATAACTATTAATAAGACTTATTTACTTATTTGATATTAATTAATAACAACTATGTTTATTTTTAATAAGAGCTCAGTAAAGCCTAAAGCTTAGGGGCCAAATTAAATAAAATAAGTAGTCAAGCTTCACAATTACTATGTCATTGTAAATTATAAACCAATGTATTTTATTTTATTAATAATAAAGGTTATTCAATTCAATTCACTTCCAAAAACGTCCTCATCTATGTCTATTCTATTAGCATGATTATGAAGAGTAGTAGAGCTAATACTGTTCCTTGTGGTACTGAGCTGAGGACCTCTGATTCTGATGAAGATATTCTTTGTACTGTAACGACTTGCCGCCGCTCACTAAGGAAATTATATATCCATTTCCCTACTTTTCCTGTTATTCCCATATATTTCAGTTTATGTATTATGATTCCATGGTCACACTTGTCGAACGCTTTGGCAAAGTCTATGTATTACATCATAGTTTTCATTACTTTCCAGTGCATCAATAATGTTGGTGTAGTGTTTCATTAGTTGTGATAGGCATGATCTGCCTGACCGAAATCCATGTTAGTTATCATTTAATTTTTTCTGAGTTACCATAAAGTCATAGATTTTCTGTCTAACTATTCTTTCAAATATTTTAGTGAGATGAGATGTAAGCGGCACTGGCCTATAGTTTTTGGCCTCGGATCGATCTCCTTTATATATTGGGACTATGCTCACGCTCTTCAGGATGCCCGGTATTTCTTCCGTGTCTAGTGATCGTCTCCATATCCAGTATCAGTATAGGGGCTCAGCGATTGCATTCTTGCAATTTTTGATCAGTGTGGCATTCCATTTGTCCAGTCCTGCCTTTTAGGTTCCATATAGCTTGTGTAATATCATCTGTCGTATATATATATATATATATATATATCATGGGTCCGCCAAAAAAAACATGCGCTTGATTGTAACCTAATAAGTCAAAATGTGTTTGGATGATTTTATACAAAATTTACAGAATAATTTCCATTGAATTTTATATAAGCCAGCCAATTTTTATAACTGAATGATTAAATCTGGTTGTTTAATATTAACTTGATTTTTGAGTTCCATAAATTTAAGTGCACACTGAAATAATTTTTCTCCCCTTTTTCAGATAAAAAAAAATTACTGTAGATATCCCTCAAATGCCATTCGCTGATGAAGATAAAATAATTATTAGGCATTATAGGCTTAATAGGGGATATAGAAGGCACAAAATATTGGCGGGATTCCCCAGTAAAAGATGGACATTGAGCGGACTGGATACGTTGCTGAAAAAAGTTGATGCTACGGGCAGTACTGTTAGAAAAAAAGGTAATGGTCGTCCAAGGAGTGTTAGAAGGGAAGAAAATATTGAAGAAGTTTCTTCCCGAATTCTTAGCCAAGAAGATAAGCCAGGCACTCACGAGACTCCAGCGCAGATTTCAAAGTCGATTGGAATATCAGAAACTACTGTAAGGCAAATTGTAAAAGAAGACCTCGGACTTAGACCATACAAACCTGTACGTGGACAGATGATCAGCACCACTGACCAAGAAAAACGAGTCATAAATACAAAAAAAATGCTAAGACGCATCACAGTTATGAAAGCAAGTCAAAAATTTTTTACTGATAAAAAAATATTCACTGCAGAACCATTTCTTCATTTCGTTGAGTCCGGTGTGAAAGTTAATGTCGAATATTATCGAAATGTTCTTTTAGCAAGCATGATTCCAGAGATGCGTGCTCTGGCAAATGGAGGTCATTTTGTTTTTCAACAGGATGGAGCAAAGGCACATACGGCAAAAGACACTGTTGCTTATTTAAATGAACACGTTTCCGAATTTATTGAACCAGAGAATTGGCCTCCTAACAGTCCTGATTTGAATCCTGTTGATTGTGGGATCTGGGAAAACTTGTCAGAACGAGTTTATCGCGGTAAGAAAATCAAATGTTAACTACCTGAGAGATGTTCTGATTGAACAATGGGCCGAATTCCCACAAGACCAGATTGATTCAGCACTAGTTCAATTTATACCAAGACTTCGAAAAGTAACAGAAGTTGGAGAAAAACATATTGAACAATATTTTTAGTTTGACATTTTAATAACAATTTCATATGAAAGGAATGTTTGGGTGTATAATAAAGAAATGTTGAGTATTTACGGTATCTTTACATTCTATTTTTGTTTACGTGCTAAAATGAGGTCTATTCATCTACTGTGCTAAAAATTTTAAGAAATGTTGTCAGATAAATTATTTTGTTTTGTTAAAGTTTTATCAAACGTTAAAAGAAATTATTGAGTTTAAAAGGAAAAGTACAGACGCATGTTTTTTTTGGTGGACCCTGTATATATATATATATATATATATATATATATATATATAGAGAGAGAGAGAGAGAGAGAGAGAGAGAGACACTACAATAACCAAATAGGGCGATGTTACTACGAAGCCTGAAGTTGAATGTACAATGAAGAGAAGGGTTCGTCCCTACTTAGCGTGGGCCACATCTTACTACACCACCCGAAAACCAAAAATTCCTTTCAGGCGCAGCTTTCAACGTATCTTGTTTTCTTTTGGATTGAACTATGAAATTAGCAAAATCAACGAACTAAATAATATTGGTAAGTTTCAATTAGTAGATATTGTGGAGAACTACAAACTACAGTAACCGAACAGTTGATGGAATTACTTCATTCAACGTGTTTACACCAACTTACGGTTATTCTCTCTCTCTCTCTCTCTCTCTCTCTCTCTCTCTCTCTCTCTCTCTCTCTCTCTCTCTCTCTCTCTCTCTCTCTATATAATATATATATATATATATATATATATATATATATATATATATATGAAAATTATTTCACGAAAGTAACATGTAGTGGCAGAGACGTTTTCAAATACTTTAGCGATGTTCCATCAACACAAACACGACCAAGATAACATCACACAACCACGCCTAAGATGACGTCACATCGCGAGGACTACTTCAAGGGGTGTCCTTATGTCTTGCTCACACTTCAACCTTGTTTCAAGAACAACTTCAAGCATTCCTACGATATCGCACCTCGACCTCTCTCTTCGAAGAACCAGTGACACGAAAGCCTCCATCATGTGAATATTCATTTGTGCACGCCCCATTTTGGCCTGGTGTCATTCACCTAACTTTATATAAAGACTAAACATTACGTTATAAATTGATGACTACCCGTAGTGACTAGTGATGTAGGTCACATCCGCATCCGCATCCGCACTTTGGACTGCGGATGTCGTGCGGATGTGGACCGTTGAGATAAAACGTCATTAATAAGCGGAAATTATCAAATTCTACTATATTAATAGAACTAGTTCATTGTGCGCAAAAGTGATGCAAGCGACAAGACGAGAGGCTGTTCTTGTATGAAGTTACTCTTGCAACCTACTTAGATCCACGTTACAAAGCTAAGTTATTTTCACCTAGTATATTAGAACGAGTTAAATCATCACTTGGCAAAGCAGTTGAAGAGCTTCAATCTCTTGAATCTGTCGCTTCGCCACCACCAAAAGAATAAAAGTTTCAGTGACAGAACCAACACCTTCAACAAGCAAATCTATCACAGAATCTGTCTCTCAGTTTCTTGAGTCAAGCAGCAATGACGAGACCTACGCGATGTCAAAAGATGTAGTAAAAATGATCGAGAGCTATCACCAAGAAAAACGCCTGGCTGCATGTGACAATCCTATTAGTTGGTGGAAAAATACGCAGAATATCTATCCATACTTGAGTAAACTTGCAAGGAAACATTTAGCCTGTCCTCCAACAAACGTACCAAGCGAGAGATTATTTAGCAGTGCTGGATTAATATATGATGAAAAGAGAAACAGACTGGCAGCAGAAAAGGCAGAAAAATTAATGTTCCTTAAGCATAACCTTCCTATAATTAAGTTTGAACATTAAACGATGAACATCTTAGTTTACTTATTTTAATTACTCATTTATAAATATGCCTAATAAAACTTTAAACTTAATATAAATAGTTATCAAGCTAATTAAAGATCTCTTTCTATAAGGGTGGAGGTTGGGGAAAGAGGTCGGTGGGGTGCATTTGAGTTGGGTTCACGTCCCGCATCCTGGTAACACAATTATGGTTTCTAATTGTGGCTGAAACTCAACAAAATATAACGAATTTATTTGCAGACGAATTCACTAATTGATTTCTATATTAGTTAGATGCTTGATATTATTTTATATGTTCAGAGAAAAGTACAGCAATTATTGTACAATTAATCAATTATACTACATTATAGCTACAGCTCTCTCTATATAATAACTTATTATATACGTTAAACACAACAAATCTCGAATATATCCTAAAAAATAACGAAAATGTAGACATCCGCATCCGCATCCGCGGATGTTGAAATCAAACATCCTCATCCGCGGATGTGAAAAAAATGACATCCGCTACATCACTAGTAGTGACAAACGAATACCCAGCCAAAGCAAAAGTGAAATCAGTGCAAACATATTTTTTTAAGCGACATTTCAGCAAACAGTGCATTTAACATTCAGTTTTCTTCTGCATAAGGAAAGGAACCAAATTTTAACATTTTTACCACATGGGTCAGTTTCATCCAACGGTCCGAGCTAGAGCGACCCCCTCCGCTTTCAAGAAGGCAACCCCCCCCCTCACATTCTCCCCGGCTAGCGGGTGACCCATCCCCACTTCCAACTTTTCGCGTTCTAAGGAGAGTGTCCTGCGCATCTTTCGCCAACGTTTTTTGTCAAATATATCAACAGTCCTCTTCGGCCGCTGTACGAGAAATCATTTGGCAAAAACCCTTTTGACGAACCCCCTACTTCACCAGCGAACTCTTCCTCAAGCACGACGTGTGTTTTTCCCCCCACTCCAACGGGAAGGCCTAAAAAGCATTCTTCAAACAAACAAGCACGCACGTACTCACACACACTTCCACGCAACGGGCGCTGCAAAACACATACACTCATCAAACTTGGCTCAGGGTAGCGGTCCCCTGCCTTCTTCAACTGTCTATTTGCATCATTCCTCCTGCTTGTTTCTATGAACGACGTCGTTTTCTTTCCCTTCGGCAGGAGCGCATTCATTGAGGAGAACTTCCATGCGACGAGTTTTGGGCACCGCGTGCGAACTCGTCTCCCCCTTCTCTTCCCCACTCGCTCCGCGTTCCTACCGTACCCCAACCCCATCCCCCTGTGGACCTAGCCGAATCCCTTCCTCAAGCTCCACAGACTCCCCCACTTCCCCCAGCTCAGCACCTTCCCTCATGCCACGTTTTCCCGAGCGAGCTTCTACAAGGCTTCACTCCTCAGAACAAACCACTTTATCGTTTGCCTCAAGCAACCTCTTCTTTTTATCGCTCACTTCACTCTCTGGGGAAAGACTACTGTAGTGGCAGAGACGTTTTCAAATACTTTAGCGATGTTCCATCAACACAAACACGACCAAGATGACGTCACACAAGTGCGACCAAGATGACGTCACACAAGTACGACCAAGATGACGTTACACAACCACGCCTAAGATGACGTCACATCGCGAGGACTACTTCAAGGCATGTCCTTATGCCTTGCCTCACACCTCAACCTCGTTAAAAGGACTACCTCAAGCATTCCTACGACATTGCACCTCGACCTCTCTCATTTGTGTAGGCCCCATTTTGGCCTGGTGTCATTCACCTAACTTTATATAAAGACTAATCATTACCTCGTGCGTTATTAATATTGAAGTCATTATTTCAAGTGCACATTATTTTCAACTGTAAACAATCAACTTTATTTGTCTCATTCATAAATCATTTATTTTGTTTAATAAAGGAAGAAAACTTATTCTATCAATCAACCTAATTAATAACATTATTTGATCTGCAAAGGTCATGGTGACCTCAGCCTTATCATTAACAATCAATCATTAACAATTAACCGTAACCATTATCATCATTATTATTATAGTGCAAAACATGACTATATATATATATATATATATCGTTCTGCTTTTCATATGCATACATAAGAGTTACAATTTTTTAATCCACCTATTTGCTTTTAAAGAAGTTGATAAGCAGGAAAACATTTTTTAAAACACTGAATTCCACAGCTTTCCTACATATTTGAGGATTAAGAATATAAATTCGGCTTTTACTAAAAGAAATGACGAAAAATCTTTGATGGGCGAGTGAACACGACGTCGAAAATTTTTATACGCAAGAATGATGGAAGGATTACGACATATTTCACATTCGTTTGAAGAATTTCACACGATTTTTTAAAATTTCAGTGTACGAAGATTGTGTACGAAACCATTATTTTCACTCTTGCGAATATGTACAATTAGTTTAAAAAAACCTGACCTGAAACTCCATATAGCGTTAGGTATTGGTATTTGGTAAATCACGGGGATACGAGGGTATTACCGTATTTAATAATTTTAAAATTATTATAAATAAATAATAATAATAATAATAATAATAATAGCTAATTAACTTTGGCCTCTCTTAGGGTATATATACAGGGTGTCCCATAAGTCCGGTCTCATATGAAAATTCATTTTAAATTAAATATACAAAAGTAATACTGTACATTAGAACTGAAGCAAATGTCCAAATTGATATCTTGTTTTGGGACCTTTTTTTTTGTTGCAAGTAGAAAACACGCAATGGCCAGTATGGAAGTGAATTACACTCCTCAGGAAAAGGCGGAGGCCATTTCCTCACGAGTGTAACTCACTTCCATATTGGCAATTGCGTGTTATTCCACCTGCCAAAAAAAAAAAAGGTCCCAAAACGAGACATCAATTTAAACACTTGTTTTAGTTCAAATGTATTACTTTCATAAATTTAATTTAAAATAAATTTTCATATGAAACCGGACTTATGGGACACCCTGTGTATGTATAATAATAATAATTATATAACTTTCCCAAAACTCTTTTTTACTCGCATTCAACAAAATAACAAAATTAATAAGAACTTTCAATTATTTCCTTAATTTATTAAAAGTTTATCAAATTGTTTCGTTCATTTCACACGAAAGAAAATAAAAAACGGAGGTTAATCTAACTTTATAAGATTCGCCAAAGCATTTCCTTTAAATTTAATTAGATTGGAAGGTATGTTCCGCGCACGCACATAATAATAACAACAATAATAATAATAATAATAATAATAATAATAATAACCGTTCCAGACCAAACTTACTGGAATTCGAGTTACAAATTCAAATTTTTTGTTGTTCAAAAGACAGTACAGAGAAAATATACTCGTAAATACGATTCTTTTTTTATGGGAAAGACTTAGAATTTTAAGTAAATTACATTTTGGGAACTGCCAAATATGAGGTAATGAGAGTTACCTTTCATGGACATAATTACTTATTTATTATATACGCAGAGTCACGACATATCTATTCACTAATTCGGATTCATTATTCAATGAATAATAATTCAATATTATATATTTTTAATACTGATTTGCATGAACTTAAATTAAGCAAATACGTTTAATTTAAAGTAAAGCAGTAATTTACGAATTAAATTAATTTGTTAAAAACGTTTTAGGAGAGAGAGAGAGAGAGAGAGAGAGAGACTAATACCCCTCCAAGACTTTCCTTTGTAATTGAATGCGAAAATACTTACTGTAATAATAATAATTGCACATCCATTAATTTTAAAGCAAAAATTTACTTGCGTCAATTAGAAAGGCATACACACACACACACACACACACACACACACACATGACTCCAGATTTGAAAAAATTTACTGGAGCACAGCTCTGAATTTACTTTTTTTCCCCTTACACCACTAGATAGGTTAATGATAGTAAACTCTTGAATTGACGACATACCAATTACAAATTGTTTTAGCTAAACATAATAATACAATAATGTACAGTTTATAACTCACCTTAAGTTTATTTATTCATTGCAGCAGCAACAGTGGACGATGTTAGACCTTGCATGTAGGCATTTGTTGTGAATTTACCGCCATGTATGCTTGGCCACTGATCAATGGCTTTCTGTGTGATCATTACAGCAGATCTAGTGCCTGGAGCTGGACCCTCCTTCACAATTCTGCACAGCTTAGTCAAATGAGATGGCTTAATGGATCCTTTGTGTTCAACAATGTAACCAAGAATGGAGAATGTCCCTTCAGCTGGTGCTTCACTCCAGGCAGTTGATCCATCTTATCAAAATGCTTTAATCTCTCTGTGATTCCTTTCCACAGCTGTTCTATATATTCTGTCAGCCAATTTATCACTGAGTCTTTTGTAAAACTACTTTCAGATCTGGTTCTGGATGGTCTAGCAACTTCAGCAACCTGGTAGTAATCAGAACGTTTCTTGATGTATTTGTAAACTTCATTTAGGATGTAATCCTCAGCTGTTAGTTCCTTTTGCTGCCCTGTGGTATCGTGCTTAAATTCAGAAACTACATCATTTGCATTTCCTCCATTAGCTAATTTGGAAATTGTTTCCATCACTCTTAACATAACAGTTTTCCCTCCTTCTTTATAAAATATATTTTCTACAAATTCTGCACTAACTGTGGTTTTTTGAGCTACTTGCAACATAATCTTTGTTACATAGGAAATCAATACATAGAACTTGGCACTAATTTCTTTCTCTTGTGGATGATCAAAAAACACACAATTTTCCACAAATCTGTCAAATTGATCAAATTCGTAATTAACCATGCGAGTATCAGATTTGAGTTTTGGTCTCTTAAAACCAATGATATTGTCAAGAACCATATTGGTATAGTCAAGGCCTGATCTCAGATTTGAAGAGTGATTCTGAATAAAGTCTAAAAGCTCACTTAGTTTACAAATTTTCTTCAATGCATCAACGTGGGCTCTGTTCACAAGATGCATTAAGTCCCATCGAAATTTGAAATTTTCTCCAAACAACTTTTTCATTTCGTTTTTAAATGGCTCGTTGTCCTTACAAAAAGCCCCATCTCCAACCATTCCAGATACCTTGGATTTAATTGCTTCTTCAGATAGTTTCAAGTGATTAGGAGACTTCAACACATCAAAAATTTCATTGGCCAAATAAACTCCTGATTTGCTGCGTACTAAATTTATCCCAGCAAGTTTTACAGTCTTATCTTCTTCACTCATAACTAATACAACTACTGTAGCATGCTTAATCCCAAAATTGTTCCAATGTCAGCTGTTATTGTTACTGAAGTTTGTTCTAAGAACCACTTTACAGTTTGTTCTTTAAGTTGATTATCTAATAGCTCACAAATTGTCTCGCACGCATGTGTGCTATGATTCAAATTTCCAACCTCACAACCTGACCTATGTAATACAGCTAGAAGTACTGGATATAGAGCCCATGCAGTGTTTGTTTTCATTATGTAGTATAAGATGTTGCCACATAAGTCTTCTATGCGTTTAGTAGTGTTCCGAGAAGATGTTTTCATCACTTCATAAACAGCAGCTCTTTGATGATGCTGAAGTTTAATTAAATGTCTCTTCAGGTGGGTTTTCAGATTTCTAAACCATCTCTCTTGATTTTCTCCTTGTTTGCATACATAGGTTAAATATTTAACATTGAAGTAACCTTTTATGTTAGAATGTTTGTCTGAAGCACATGCTTTGGGGTCTGTGCAAGCTATGCAATATAATGTAAACATTTTATCATCAGAAGCATCATCAATATCTTCTTGATTATCATCATCTTCATCCTCAACAGCTATATCTACATCAGGCATATTAGTGTCACTATTTGCAATGTTTTCCATTATATCACTTGGTACTGAAAATGAATCATCAGCATGCCCTAGATCCTTCTTTTCCACCAATTTGAATGTAGATTTGATCAAATCATTGTTCAGGATTTCTTGTATTGATTTACACTTGCTTAAATGGGCTATGGAAATGTCAAATTTGTTGCTTTTTGCTTTATTAAATTTGGATGCAACACTTGAACTTGAACTGGAGCACAGCTCTGAATTTACTTTTTTTCCCCTTACACCACTAGATAGGTTAATGATAGTAAACTCTTGAATTGACGACATACCAATTACAAATTGTTTTAGCTAAACATAATAATACAATAATGTACAGTTTATAACTCACCTTAAGTTTATTTATTCATTGCAGCAGCAACAGTGGACGATGTTAGACCTTGCATGTAGGCATTTGTTGTGAATTTACCGCCATGTATGCTTGGCCACTGATCAATGGCTTTCTGTGTGATCATTACAGCAGATCTAGTGCCTGGAGCTGGACCCTCCTTCACAATTCTGCACAGCTTAGTCAAATGAGATGGCTTAATGGATCCTTTGTGTTCAACAATGTAACCAAGAATGGAGAATGTCCCTTCAGCTGGTGCTTCACTCCAGGCAGTTGATCCATCTTTATCAAAATGCTTTAATCTCTCTGTGATTCCTTTCCACAGCTGTTCTATATATTCTGTCAGCCAATTTATCACTGAGTCTTTTGTAAAACTACTTTCAGATCTGGTTCTGGATGGTCTAGCAACTTCAGCAACCTGGTAGTAATCAGAACGTTTCTTGATGTATTTGTAAACTTCATTTAGGATGTAATCCTCAGCTGTTAGTTCCTTTTGCTGCCCTGTGGTATCGTGCTTAAATTCAGAAACTACATCATTTGCATTCCTCCATTAGCTAATTGGAAATTGTTTCCATCACTCTTAACATAACAGTTTTCCCTCCTTCTTTATAAAATATATTTTCTACAAATTCTGCACTAACTGTGGTTTTTTGAGCTACTTGCAACATAATCTTTGTTACATAGGAAATCAATACATAGAACTTGGCACTAATTTCTTTCTCTTGTGGATGATCAAAAAACACACAATTTTCCACAAATCTGTCAAATTGATCAAATTCGTAATTAACCATGCGAGTATCAGATTTGAGTTTTGGTCTCTTAAAACCAATGATATTGTCAAGAACCATATTGGTATAGTCAAGGCCTGATCTCAGATTTGAAGAGTGATTCTGAATAAAGTCTAAAAGCTCACTTAGTTTACAAATTTTCTTCAATGCATCAACGTGGGCTCTGTTCACAAGATGCATTAAGTCCATCGAAATTTGAAATTTTCTCCAAACAACTTTTTCATTTCGTTTTTAAATGGCTCGTTGTCCTTACAAAAAGCCCCATCTCAACCATTCCAGATACCTTGGATTTAATTGCTTCTTCAGATAGTTTCAAGTGATTAGGAGACTTCAACACATCAAAAATTTCATTGGTCAAATAAACTCCTGATTTGCTGCGTACTAAATTTATCCCAGCAAGTTTTACAGTCTTATCTTCTTCACTCATAACTAATACAACTACTGTAGCATGCTTAATCCCAAAATTGTTCCAATGTCAGCTGTTATTGTTACTGAAGTTGTTCTAAGAACCACTTTACAGTTTGTTCTTTAAGTTGATTATCTAATAGCTCACAAATTGTCTCGCACGCATGTGTGCTATGATTCAAATTTCCAACCTCACAACCTGACCTATGTAATACAGCTAGAAGTACTGGATATAGAGCCCATGCAGTGTTTGTTTCATTATGTAGTATAAGATGTTGCCACATAAGTCTTCTATGCGTTTAGTAGTGTTCCGAGAAGATGTTTTCATCACTTCATAAACAGCAGCTCTTTGATGATGCTGAAGTTTAATTAAATGTCTCTTCAGGTGGGTTTTCAGATTTCTAAACCATCTCTCTTGATTTTCTCCTTGTTTGCATACATAGGTTAAATATTTAACATTGAAGTAACCTTTTATGTTAGAATGTTTGTCTGAAGCACATGCTTTGGGGTCTGTGCAAGCTATGCAATATAATGTAAACATTTTATCATCAGAAGCATCATCAATATCTTCTTGATTATCATCATCTTCATCCTCAACAGCTATATCTACATCAGGCATATTAGTGTCACTATTTGCAATGTTTTCCATTATATCACTTGGTACTGAAAATGAATCATCAGCATGCCCTAGATCCTTCTTTTCCACCAATTTGAATGTAGATTTGATCAAATCATTGTTCAGGATTTCTTGTATTGATTTACACTTGCTTAAATGGGCTATGGAAATGTCAAATTTGTTGCTTTTTGCTTTATTAAATTTGGATGCAACACTTGAACTTGAAGGCATATTTTGACTCTTCTCTTTATTAACCACAACAGCTTGGTGAGTTTCTTTTGTTAGGCGCAAAATTGCATTCAATGTCTTCTGGATTTGGGAATTTTCAAATTCCTCTAAAGCAGTTTTGTTAGTCTGATGCGCAGATTCCTCACTTACCTTTTGTTTCTTAGGTGGAGGAGAAGCACTTTCTTCAGTCTGTGAAACATCTAGTGAAAAAGTTTCATTTTCTAGATTAGCAGTTGATGAAGTTGGTTCATTTTTCTGAGGTCTAGCACTAGCAAATTTTGTGAACAAACTAAATGACTGCTTTGCCGTATCTCTTTGCTGCACTTCATCCTGGTATTTCTTTACTGCAATATCTAAGCTGTGGGCCCAAACTCTGGGACCTCTTGTATTGTAACAAATATTTTTTTTGGAATTAAAATGTTCCTCCCAGTTTTGCTTCTTTGAATATTTGTTCTTGCATTGACCACAAAAGTAACCCCTTTTAACACCCTCACTTTTCTCTCCAACTTCATCAATATTAGGATCCATTATTGATTATTGACTACCTGAAAAAATACAAAAATAAGTAAATGTTAGTAAATATAGTATGGTAAAAGTAAGTAAATATAGTACAATGAAAGTAAGTAAAAGTAAGTGCTTTAAACTTAGTAAAAGTAAGGAAGAGTAAGTAAAAGTAGGTAAGTTAAAGTAAGTAAAAGTAAGTTTAAACTTAACTAAACTTTTCAATTCTAGAGTCATGGTGGATTACTTAAAACCGCACAAGTAATTATCTGGCCAATTTATCAAACCTGGCCGAGATCAATGGAACATAGTCCAATCCTGATAATTTTAGATTAAAAAATTATACGTTTTAATAAAATTTTAATTATCAAAACATTGAAGCTTAACAAAAAATAAAAATAATTGTTAAATATGGAATTACCAACTAAACTTAAAATAACTAAATTTGTAATTTAAAAAAATTGGTTTGTACAAGAACGTATACGCAAAAAAATTGCATAACGTCCAGCGGATGAACAAAACCCAAACCCAAATTTACTTTTTCTCATGGTCAAATTTACTGGAGCAATGCTCCCAAGATCCCAGGAATCTGGAGTCATGCGCACACACACACACACACACATATATATATATATGGGAATGAACTCAGAATGGTCCCCCGAGTTTTTTATGATACACACAGACCGTGCATGGAACAAGGAACTCTTCTGGGATAATTAAATCCACTATAGTCCGAATAAGTAATGGTAAATGACAAATACCATAGTTTTTTTTTCATGATGCTAGCCCGACGTGGGCAACGGGTCACTCGCAAAGAGGTCCCATAAATATAGCTTCCTCACCAGCTATCTGCAAAGCAGACAGGATCCAGCTTTGGGACATGGATCTAGGGTTTAAAGCAGCCTAGCCCTGCTACATTTAGAACCTCAATATAAGCAAAAGACTCGCTGCCTTCACGTCAGATTGAATACATCAAAGAAAAAGGGATAACTATTATATTTTTCGCCAAAAGACAAAACTTAAACCTCAACTGCTAGTTGAGGTTTAAGTTTTGGTTTTGGCGAAAAATATAATAGTTATCCCTTTTTCTTTGATGTATTCAATCTGACGTGAAGGCAGCGAGTCTTTTGCTTATATTGAGGTTCTAAATGTAGCAGGGCTAGGCTGCTTTAAACCCTAGATCCATGTCCCAAAGCTGGATCCTGTCTGCTTTGCAGATAGCTGGTGAGGGAAGCTATATTTGTGGGACCTCTTTGCGAGTGACCCGTTGCCCACGTCGGGCTAGCATCATGAAAAAGAAAAACTATGGTATTTGTCATTTACCATTACTTATTCGGACTATAGTGGATTTAATTATCCCAGAAGAGTTCCTTGTTCCATGCACGGTTTGTGTGTATCATATATATATATATATATATATATATATATATATGGTGTCCTAGGAGGGCCAAATTTTTATGTTAATTATGTATTGAAGTGTAATAAATTATTATGTCCAACGTGTAAAAGACCTTGTCTAACTTATCTTTGAACCTATATATGAAAGTAATATTTATTATATTATTTACTCTTATTATTACAAATTATTTGGATTATTTTAAATTTACAAAAATACACTAAACAAATATTTACGGTAACTTCACATAAAATACAGTGAACGCACGGAATAAATTGTCGCTACAATTAGTACTGTAATTCCGTGTATATATATATATATATATATATATATATATATAATATATATATATATATATTATATGTTTGAAAATAAACTAGGTAATGTCTTAAACATATTGATAATAATTAACTTATTAATTAATTAACACTTAAATATATAATTAAAATATACTGCTAGATGTCGCCAGAAAAATATTTCATTCGATATTTACTTTTTACGATATTTGTGGTCGTTAGCTTTGTAAATGCGAGAGTGTAAAGTATAGTTTGATTACACTGGGATAAATTAGATTACGCTACGTTAAGTTAGGTCAAATTATTAGGTTAGATTAGACTAGATCATTTTATATTTCGTGGTTTTCGTCAGGGAAGGTCCATATACATTCGTACTTCCACCTAGAAATATTTCAGTCAAGAAAAATTTCGCGGCGTCTCGAGAATTTGTCTCATCAATCAAAAGTTTTGTCTTTGGAAAGTTCTTAAAGCCAAATTTTTTCTTAAGTCACTTTATTTAAGAGATATGAATTTTTAATTTATTTCAAATCTTTTTGGATACCCCTATAACGCAGAAAAAAACAGCATTTAATTAACTCGCGGGATTCGACCCCATGCAGCGAGACAGAGAACACACCCATGCTTAATAACTGAGAATGATATCTGTGCATGCGTGGTAGTAATCTAAGTCGCGTGCAAAGGGTTCTAGGTTCGAATCCCGTGAGTTGGTTAGATGTTCATGTTTCAGAGCTACTCATTTATGATAAAATAATACGCCTTCATAATAATAATAATAATAATAATATAATAACAGCCATTCCACGCACGCTGTCTGTTATTACATTCAAATTCAACTAAAATCAATTTAAAATTTTCAAGCTTTTAAAATAAAAACTTTAAAATCCTTCGAAACAGTAAATTTCAATTATTTACAGTCTCAAATCTATTTCAAAAACCACTTCACAGAAATATTTTCTTTCGAAAGAGCACCAAATACGTTTCTATAAAGGCGATATACGATATTTTTAGCATCTTTATGCTAAATAATCATGCGACTAACGGAAGTCAGAAGTCAAATTATAGTGGAAAGACAGTAAACAAAATGAAATATAACTACTGGACATTTATATTCCTCTCTGTTCTACTTTCAGCTAATTGCTATAGCTCATTTTGCTATTTTGCTAAATTTTCTTAATACTTAAAAATTGAGTAAAAAAAAAATAACTACATGTTCCTTTTTTCCAACAATGCCAAGTTTTAATTGAGAGTGATTTATGGGGTGTTGTCAGGCTATTTTTCTCTCTCCCATTCTCTCTCTCTCTCTCCCACTCTCACTCACACACACACACACGTTTAACTACCTTACAAAACAGTGATATTTCACATTTATTAACTGTAGATAGCGACATTTAACCTATTCTAAACAACCTAACTAAATTAATCAAACCTAAACTTCACTATATCCCTTTTCTCAATGATACTTAATGATTTTAAATGGAAAAAATAAGTCTGAATCTATTACGATACCACCAGTGTCGCGATAAGTTTTGTTTGTATTCCAAAGATTGTCGTGGTTGCGTAGGGTGCCCAGGAACAAACACATACACACATTATATATAGTAGGCCTAGTATTAACCGGTTTTATGTGGCTAATGGAGTAGGCCTACTATAATTACTAAATGAAATGATTCGAGGTCACCAGCTTGGATTACACCCAAGCAAACAATATCAATAAGGTTAGAAAAATTACCTTGTGGTTTCGTGTTTAATTAAGAAAATAAATCAGTTATTTGTTCACAGCGATTAACAATGCAATGATGGTAGTTATAGTGATTAACAATTATATAACGACATTTTGTATTATGCTAAAGATGACTGAGGCTTAGCAAATAAGAAATGGTTATACAGCTTAATTGTTAAGTAAGGTTATATAGGTTCATGAGTTGTGCACAAATGGAAACGCAGCATGAAATATGAAGCCTATTGATAACAGAAATTATGCACGTACGTTTGGTGCACTGAATGGATTACGTAATACATTGATTTAGGTAGGCTAGAGAGTTACGCATAAATGGAACAGAATAGATGCTGCAGCCTATTAATGATAGAAAGAATGCACGTACGTTTGGTATACTGTAAGTGGATTAGGCCGTTAATAATAAAATGCTTAAAAGGCTCACATAAACAAACGGATGCAAAATAAAATGAATTACATGAAAGAACACAATAACAGGGTGATACATAATTACGGTATTGGAATGACACTTGGAATAGGCCTACTGCAATTCTAACGAGAAAGTTAGTTTGAACGGTATTGAAAACACTTTTGGGTATACCCTAAAACGCGGTTCTGCGATTACACTGTGTAGGCTTCACGAGAATTGCTTAAGAACGAGGCACAGAGAACTTACCGAAAATGTTGAAATACCTCTGGAGATGGAAGAGATACTTGAAGGTTGACCTTATAGACTGTAGGCCGTAGGTGAAGTTGACCGTCCTGCGTTTCGCACATCGAGGATGACCTTGAAGTCGGTAGCGGGGCCTATGGTGAACTTGTTGAACGGGCGCCGATCGAATTGAGGTGATGGATGAGTTAAACCAGGGTCAGAAGGATATCACCAAGTGTTGATTCGCTTCGTGTAGTGGTGAGATGTTGCTTGAGGGACTGAGGCCGGGTGAAGTCGAACGGCGCTGGGTTTCGAAGGATTGCTTCTGTAGGCGGTGTAGAAGGCCTTACTTGATGATAGACCAGAGACGAAGGAAACAGCAGGCCGCTCCCCGGCGAAGGCCCGAGAGCGGGTGGCTTGACGAGTGTTGCTGCTGACGAAGGCTGAGAGTGAGACGTGACGACCAAGACGAGAAGTGAAGAATGCGGAGAGATGAGTGAGTGAGAAAGAGTTTAAGTGAACTCTCGCTTTTATAGGCTCTTAGGACGCCAGGTTTCGCGGGTCTTTCTGGGAAGCCACAAGCGTCCTATTGTTGCTAAGACGCTAGCTTTCGCGGCCTTTTGGGAAAAGACAAGCGTCCTTATTGTTTCTGATTCCTTGAACACCACGTGTGTCTTTTGCTTCCATATGATTTTAAGATGTCTACGCATGGCGTAGAAGAAGGAATTTGTTTTTCTATTCTTTGTTTCTTTGTCTGTTCGCTATATATATATAATATATATATATATATATATATATATATATGGGATGAATTTCACAATTAAACACGTGAAATGAATGAATGATGCAAACCCACAAGGGTTTGCATCATATATATATATATATATATATATATATATATATATATATATATATATATATATATATATATTATATATATTATATATATATATATATATATATATATATATATATATATATATATGTGTGTATGTGTGTGTGTGTGTGTGTGTGTGTGTATGATACACACAGACCGTGCATGGAACAAGGACCTCTTCTGGGAAAATTAAATCCACTATAGTCTGAATAAGTAATGGTAAATGACAAATACCATAGTCGGGCTTGCATCATCAAAAAGAAAAACTATGGTATTTGTCATTTACCATTACCTATTTGGACTATAGTGGATTTAATTATCCCAGAAGAGTTCCTTGTTCCATGCACGGTCTGTGTGTATCATAAAAAAACTCAGGGAACCATTCTGAGTTCATGCCCATATATATATATGATGGCTCAACGCACACATACTAAAAAAGTAATATGTCATGGATAAAGACTTCATGCAAAATATTAAGACAAGAGCTTATTGTTATCCCACCCCTCAATGCATATCTATTTTACCCCTCATGAGAAAATTTTCATTTTTCTGGCAAATATATTTATTTATTTTGTGATGTCCTCTTAAATTTGGTATATAAAATTCATAAATAAAATTGGAAGATAAGTAGGTCATTTTCAGGAATGGTCCAGTAACCCCCCTATATTCTTTAGAGAGAATTCTAGAAAATTCTTCCTTCAGGATAACTATTCTAGAATTTCCATTTTTTCCCTTTATGGATTATATGATGTTTTATTTGCTTTTTCATCTATAATTACTGATATTTTCACAAGTTTACTGTTCTAGAAAGGTTACTTCATGTTACTTTACAACTTTGTTACAGTAATCAAGTCATAATATAATTTAGGTGAGTGATTAATGATTATATTATATTATTATTAAGACTAACAGGTGGTAAAACTTTTTCCCTCAGAATTATGGCAAAAACCAGAAACAAGTGTGAAGTCTGGTTGGTCGGACAAGTGCTGGAAGAGGGTTTTTCTGAGAAGCAGCTTCCAACTAACAGTGATGTCCTTAAACGTCTTTTTTATCACATTAAGGTGGGAAAGCAAAATGTCTCTGTAGCTTGCGCAACTGTAGCCAACGAAGTTATTGCTATGTGGGAAAAAGCCTCCTTAATTACATCCCACAAGCCTTATATTGTCTCAAAGCTTAAAAGGCTTTACAATAAGGATGAAGGGCTGGTCAAGAACCGAACTCGACGAACTCCTACCCAAGAGAAGAATGAAGCAGAATTTGTTACCAGCTTAAAGAAGCTTTTCGATGTAGCTCATTCAGAAGTGGAAACAGAAATAAAATTGCAGGAGGATAAAGATTTTCTTAAGGATCAAAGGAACGATCGGAAAATGATTATGGGTCCAGAAGACAAGGAGTTTTCAAGAAAGGCAAAAGCACGACAGATAAGCATGGAAAGAATGGAAAAATTTCGCAGGAAATCAAAGGAAGAAATGAGGCAATTGACAAAGGTTGTGGATCTCAACCAATGTGAAAATTCCGGTTCAGGAGGAAGTGAAGAATCATCTGGTGATGAATTGTTCTACAGAGCACTCTCATCATCATCTTCAAAAAAGGAGAAGCTTGAACCAGGTGTAATTGTTAGGGATAAAAAGTTCTTGGCTGCTCTGGACCGCACTGGAACATCTGCAAGAGCTGCTATGCACATTGTGGCACCTGCCCTTTCAGCTGCTGGAGTGAAAATTGAAGAGATCACACTTTCATCATCCCCTATCTACAGGTCTCGGCGATCAACACGGATGCAGATGGGAGAAGACATTAAAGCCAGTTTCCAACCAAATACCCCTTTAATAATTCATTTTGATGGAAAGCTTCTTCCATCCATGCATGGGGGTAAGATTGATGTAATGCCCATTGTTGTGACTGGTGCAGGCGAATTAGAAAAATTACTGTCTATTCCAAAGCTTATTTCTGGAACGGGAGAAGAATGGGGAGAGCAGTTTTAGATGTCTTGAAGCAATGGCCACAAGTAAATGAGTGGGTAGCAGGCCTTTGTTTTGATACTACTGCAAGCAATACAGGTATCCATGCTGGGGCTTGTACCATCATCCAAAAGGCCCTTCAGAGATCACTCCTTTTTCTGGCATGCCGCCACCATATCCACGAGCTTCTTATCACTGCAGTTTTTGACATGTTTTTCTCTTCTTCGGGTCCACAAATTCCCTTATTCAATCGATTCAGAGATTGTTGGGATAACATTGATCAGCAGAATTACAAGCCCTATGAACCCAATGATCTCACCTCAGAATCTTTAGATCATTGGATCTTGAAGCACAGAGACAAGCTTATTTCTTTCATCAACTCCAAACTTCAAGAGGGCCACACTCGAGGTGACTACAGGGAATACTTAGAACTTGCACTTATCTTCCTTGGTTGTCCAATGCCTAAAACAAATAAAGGCTCTGATAGCAGATTCCACTACCCAGGAGCTTACAGCAGAGCTAGATGGATGGGAAAGGGCATCTATTCCTTAAAAATTTACTTATTTAGGAACCAATTCCTTCTCACCCCTCATGAAAAACAAGCTCTGATACGAATAAATGCCTTTTCAGTGACAGTTTATCTTCAAGCTTGGTATACATCTCCAGTTGGAATTGATGCTCCAGCAAATGATTTGGCCCTCCTGAAGATGCTACATATCTACAAGATCCAGGTTGATAAGGAAGTGGGTGCTACAGCCCTCAAAAAACTTCAGAACCATGGTTGGTACTTGAGTGAGGATCTTGTAGGATTTGGCTTTTTCTCAAACCTCGTGACTGAAGCTGATAAGGTTCTAATGCTCCACAACCTTCACCACGCGCCTCCTCGAAAAGTGAGGGCAAGAAAGGTGGACCCCCGAATGTTGCAAAACCCCAATGACTTAAAGATTACCAGTTTTGTCACTTGACATTGAGGAGCACCGTAATCGGGTCATGGCAGTCAAAGTAATCAACGACTGTGCTGAACGAGGAATCAAACTGGCTACAGAGTTTAATGAGAAGCTCACAAAGAGTGAGGAAGAGAGACAACTGGCCTTTCAAATCATTGAAAATCAGAGAAAGGAGGTCCCTCAGCCACTGAAATCCCTATATTCTTAATCAATATATGTCTTAAATAGAATTTAAGTCGCTTTGTTTTAAAACATATTTTTCGTTCAGTCTTATATTTGCTCTAATTATCCATTAATGTAAAAGAAGTGCCATCTGAGGGGTGCCTTTTTATCATTCAAATAAAATGATATTTTGTCTATTTGTTTTTCTTCCTTTATATAAAAAAATAAAAGTGTGTGCGTTTATCAAAATTCAATTTGAAAAATTACCATATAATCGTGAAACGGTCTAATATATATATATATATATATATATATATATATTAGGGTGATGCAAAAAAGGGGTCAAATTTTTTTTTTTTCAATTTTCAGGGAGACACCCTCCTATTTTATTCATATTCCTAAGAAAGCATTGTATGCGAAATTTGGGGTTGAAAAAGAGAAAATTAGAGGTTGCTACCAAGCTTTAAAAATAAATGTATATCAGTTTGTGCTCAAAAATATTGTTTTGTTGATATTTTCGCCGGAGCCGGTTTGATATGTACCTAGTTAACCTAGTTTGAAAAAAAACGATGACATTCTAGACTATAGTACGTAGTGAGCTCATAAAATAGTAAATAATAGGCACGCTGATTTCCGCACCACCCTCTGAGGTACAGCGTATAGCGCGTTAACTTTTTTTTTATGTGGAAGTTTCCCCAGTAGGCATATCATAACCACTTATGTATGTTTATTTTTTTTTGTGAAGCAAGAGTAATGTTTTCTTGTTTTTGTTTGAGAGTGACGACCTGTAACTTTTAACAATTTGAAGAAGGTATTGTTTCTGCTCTTCATCATTGGTTATCAGTTTGTTGTATTCCTCCATCAGTCGTACACCTCTTTCCGCAATGTCGTTTACCACTTTGAGTCCATATGCGATATCTCTTGCATTCGCATAACTTTCATCACTCGAAACGGGGATTATTCCTGAAGACTTCAAATTAGCTAACGTCACGCCTATTTTTAAAAAAGGCGACCGCGCGGTAGCTAGCAATTATAGGCCCATTAGCTTAACGTCAATTGTCGGTAAACTTTTGGAATCCGTAGTTAGGGATCGTATTATCGATCACTTAGAAAGTAGGGGTTTGATTAATAGTAGTCAGCACGGGTTTCGACGCCATAGGTCTTGTTTAACAAATTTGTTAGAATTTTATAACGAAATAGTGCGCGAATACGATAGGCATAGGGCAGCTGACGTTATTTATTTAGATTTTAAAAAGGCGTTCGATACAGTTCCGCATAGGAGACTAATTGCGAAGGTTAAAGCGCACGGTATCCGCGGTCAGGTAGCTAACTGGTTAGAAGAATGGCTTCGTGCTAGGAGGCAGAGGGTCGTAGTTAATGGTAGTGAATCGGGGTGGTTAGAGGTAGGTAGTGGTGTCCCACAGGGTTCAGTGTTAGGCCCATTGTTATTCGTAATTTACATTAACGACATAGATGTAGGATTGATTAGTAACGTGTCAAAATTCGCGGACGATACTAAAATAGGCGGTAAGGTTGTTAACGAGGACGATAGAAATAGGATCCAAGACGATGTAGATAGGATTATGGAGTGGACGGATAAGTGGCAGATGCAATTTAACGTAGATAAATGTAAAGTTTTGCATATAGGTTCTCGCAACAATAATTACGTGTACACGATGGATGATAGGGATTTAGCGAGCGTTGACGAGGAAGTAGATTTAGGCGTACGCGTAACTAAAGATTTAAAGGTTAGGAACCAGTGCCTGGAGTCTTGCGCAAAAGCTAATAGGATGTTAGGCTTCATAGCGCGTAATTTCGAATTTAAATCGAAGGATATTATATTGCCCCTTTACAAGTCCCTAGTCAGGCCTCATTTGGAATATGCCGTTCAGTTTTGGTGCCCGTACTTGCGTGAGGATATTGATAGGTTAGAAAGGGTTCAGCGTCGTGCCACGAAACTTATTCCGGCATTGCGCAATAAGCCTTATGAAGATAGGATTAAAGTGTTAGACTTGTATTCACTCGAAACTAGGAGATTAAGGGGGGAGCTTATTGAAGTTTTCAAAATCGTTAATAACATCGATAACGTAAATTTTGACAAATTGTTCACTTTCGATAATAGTAATACTCGCAATAACGGATTCAAGTTGCGTGGCAGACGTTTCATTACTAATATCGCTAAAAACTTCTTTACGTTTAAAGTAATTGATAAATGGAATAATCTTCCCGCGTCAGTCGTTCATTCTACCAGCGTTAATGTGTTTAAGAACCGTCTTGACAGACATTTTAAAAATATTAACGTTGTTTAAAATTAAAAAAGAAAGTTAACAACAGGAGCTCTGGTGGTGGTGCTCGAGGATGAGTCTGTTGACGATGAATGCCAGCTTGTGACATGCCAGCGTGATGCCAGCAATAAAAAAAAAAAAAAAAAAAAAAATTAGACTAACACGAATGTAGATGTAGCTCATAGCGTAAACTAACCCACTTTTTGTTTAACTTTACCTACTTTTTTTTTTTTTCTTATCCTCCTTACTTTGCATGTCTCTAACTCTTTTCTTGCATGTTTGTAGTTTGCATGGTATGACAGTGAGTTAAGACTGTGTTTGCATGGTTTGTAAGCGTTCTTATTTTACTTCTTTTCATCTTTCACCCCTCTCCTATATTCTCCGACTATTTTTCTGACTTGTCGGCAGTGGCCGGCGGATGATGATGGTGAGACTTTTTCCCTCTTTTTCTGAATGAATGTTAACCCACGAATGATAGGTGTTGCTCCTTACTTAACCCCTTATTCTCCTCTCTTCTCTTAACCCCCTACTCTCTCCTTTCTCTCGGGCTAGCCTTAGAGTGGATCTTAGGGTCTTTGTTAGCCTTAGCTTCTGTAGATCTGTAGATCTTTTTCAAGAAAAGTGCAAGGCACCTCTAGGATTTCAAAGAATCTTTTTGTGTTCGCAGTAACGAAATCCTGCAGTTGTTTCTGCCCAGCTGATTCAGGATTTATTGATGCTCGTTTGCTCGGTTTTGAGTCAACTGGTTTCTGCAGAGCATGCTTCATTTTGTTTTTTGTCTCATGCGAAACAGCTGAATCAAAAAATGCAAGCGCCACAAGCTCCTCAGAGAGGTACCACAAATGTCTCAAAAACTTATTGAGTGCAGCACTTGCAATTTTGTCATCCTTTTGCTTGTAGAGCTGCAGACTTTGCACAAAATGCAAATCTGAACGGGGGGCGCATGAGGGTATGGGTGCCAGGTACCACGATCTGATGTATATCGCAGCTGAAAAGCAGCAAACATCTCTCAGTCCTTTTTCCTCTCTCTCAGTTAGTTTAAACTGAGATTTAAACATCCAAATTTTAATGCAGTAAATTAGCTTGCCCATCCATCGTGCTCTGTGATAAGCTCCGGGTGCTTTAAAGCTGATTCCTGACTTGGGGGCACTACCGATGAAAATGAGCGTTAGCTCGAGCAATTCCTTGTAGTCATCACGAGGCTGCTGTTCATCAAGCTGAGCTTGAGCAAATTGAATGAGTTCTTCAGCATCTGAGATTTTCTCTGCAATGTTAGGGTCATCTGTTGCTGTTTGGTAATTGTTCTTGTCAATTTCCACCCACTTTGCTTTGAATCTCTTAAACAGTTGTATGTCAGGGCCACTAGAAGATGGCAAGGAGACAGAAACTGCAGCTTCTAACACTATTTCGAAAATATGATGTCGGCAAGCCAGCCACAGCATATCTTTATCCAATCTTTGCTCTAGTAACATACAAGCACCACTCTTAGAACCTGTGTTGGAGGCAGTGGTGTCAAAACACATGCCCTTCACTTGGTCAGATATATTCCACTCCAATACTAACTGATGGACAGCATCTGCAATGTTTTGACCAGTTCCTCTGGCAAGTTTGGGAATACCAAGAAGCTGATCAACTCCTTGGCCGGAAATTAGAACTGGCAGTCGATCAACATTTTCATGACCAGTAATATCTTCCAGTAGTTTGCCGTCCCAATGTATTTGGAGAGGGCAATTTGTTTCGAAATCCTGCTTCAAATTTTCTGCCATTGTCTTGCGGTTCCTTTGTCTTGCTCTCCGTATCGATGAATAGCTAACACTGTATTCTTCAGGGTTTTGCCCAAGAGCATTGATTGTTGGGATCAAGATTTCCGAAGCAGCTCTATCACTTACTTTTGCAGCATCAAGAGATACAAGCATTGAAGAATCCATAAGCTTTGCACTCTTAGACTTTGATCTACTTTGTCTCGAAGTTGATGGCTGCTGAGGGTCAGCAACAAATTCTTCTTCTGATTTTGAACTATCTTCATTCAAACTTGAAGGACTTGAACTTGAGAGCACTGCTGCTTCGAAAACGGCTGTTTCCCTCTTTCTTTTCTTTTCAAGCAATGTTTCCTTTTCTCTAGCAATCTCTTCCATTTGTGAAAAAACTTTATCCACTCCAGACATTTTGCCTTTTCTTCCTTTTTGTCGTTGCAGCATCAAAAACTCACGATCTTCATCTATCTTTATCATGTCAAGAGCACTTGCATGTGCAATGTCAAACAGATCTTGCAAGTCATTTTGCCAGCTCTCTTGTTTTTGAAGTAGTGCAGGTGATTGCTTCTTCTTATTATTTCTGTTCTTCTTTAGTTTCTCCCACTCGTTGAAAAGTTTCTTTACTCTCTCCACGACATGACATTTCAACACTGTTGGGATGCGTGCCTTTTCCCACACATCCATAACATCTCTAGCAGTCAACAAAGCCGCTGTTTTCACCTGTTGCTTTTTATTGATCTTGTAGTTCATAAACAATGCTAATGTTTCCCTTTTAGATGGAAGCTGGGTTTCTTTGAAGGACTCTATAGGATGTCCTATGAGCCAAACAACTGTTTTGTGACGCGTATGCCGCTCCATGAGTGCAACTCAGCAACTGCTATACAACCACTCTCAGCGAAGGCAGCAAAGATACTGAGTCAGTGACGCCGCACTTACACTGACGCGGCCGCCACAGTGACGTCACAGCAAAGAAATGATTCTAGAATGTTCGGCCACGGCGTCTATAGCAATGAAAGGGATGAGAAGGTTTACGGAAAGAGGTTCAGAGTCTGTTATGACTGCTATATGTTGCTGACTACCATTTTTGATGAAATCTGCAAAATAAATAAATGTACAATAAATACAAACTGAAAAATAACAATATACAAAATGTTCAATGGATGGTAGCAACCTCTAAAATGTCTTCAATTGTGCTGAAATTTTGCATGTTCAGTTTTTACACTAAATTAAATAAAATTAGAGGGTGTCTTCAAGTTTTTGAAATGATAAGTTATTTTGCATCACCCTAATATTATATATATATATAGTGTGTGTAATGTGATATATAGTATGAAAACTGAACCAACTTGATTAGATTCTAGAAAAAGGCTATTTCAATGTTGCTTTAGAATTACTTCCTTTCAACTTGGAATATTAAAACTATTTAAAGAATTTTGTTCTACGCGTTTTTGCTGTCACATGACAATCATTTTGATGACGGAATATGGAGACTCATACCTCTATCTTTATAGAATGGGAATACGCTATATATACACACACACACAGAGCTGGGCATTTGCAGCATATTTTGCGGTACTGCGGTACTTGCGGTACCACCGCACTACCACCCCGGGCCCCCATAACGCAGTACCGCAAAGGATCGCTGAAAGTACCGCAGTACCGCTACCGCATTCAAATTTCCGCGTACCGGTTTGGTACCGGTTTGGTAGTGCAGCAGTACCGCAGTACCGCAATATGCCGCAAGTGCCCAGCTCTGCACACACACCCATATATATATATATATATATATATATATATATATATATACTGTATATATATATTTTAACTGCAAACATTAATTATACTGTGTGTTGTTTGCAGTTAAAATGTATATATGTACGGCATGCGATGGTGCCCCCTCAGGACATTTGATTCCGCTCGTACGTAGGAGAATTACGAGTACTGACTAATCGGGGTCCTTGGTGTAGTGGTTAACATATCCGACCGGCAATTGGATGATCCCGGGTTCGATTCCTGGGAGGTACCTCATTTTTCATTTGCTCGTTCTTCTTCCTCATCTTGTGCGGAACGACGCTCTTCTACACAAGCGTCGTGCTTTACATTATATATATATATATATATATATATATATATATATATATAGGGCCTACACACACACACACACACACACACACACACACAGGGTGGCGCAAAAGTCGCGCACCATAGGAATTTTCAGTGTTGACTATATTATTTGCGAAATTAAGAATAGACAAGAGGGTGAGCTTGGTTTTAATGTATCGAATACCAGGTACTACAAATCGATCAGCCGGTACAGAATTTAAATTCTGTACCGATTCAGCGATTTCTAAATATGGTATTCCATACATTAAATCTGGTATTCCATACTTTAAAACCAAGCTCATACTCTCGCCTATTGTCAATTTCGCAGCCATCCCCTACCTCAGTGGTATTCAAACTTTTACATTGGCGTATCCCTTGAAACATTATAAATGAATCTCGTACCCCTTCTCTATTTCAAAGGTAATTAAATGTCCTGTACAAAACTTATACAAATACAAAAATCACACCTTTTTAGTACGTAGATAATTATTGTTACATACTCCATCTCAAATCTATGCAAAATACAAAAGTATATTTTTTTTGGATGCAAAAACTTTTGTTGCTAATTAAATCGACTTTGAGATGTGGTGATGCGTACCTTGAAGAAATAGTGTCCGTACCCCCAATTTGAATAACACTGCCCTACCTAAAAGAAAAAAAATAATATATTATAGTAAACACTGAAAATTCCTTTGGTGCGCGACTTTGGTGCCACTATATATATATATATATATATATATCAGTGGCGTTTCCTTAGTGAATGCAACGCATGCAGTACATGCCTTCTAAAATGTAAATAAATATTAGGTTTCAGAGCATATTAATATATAAGTAACAGTCACCAAATACACAATTTCTTAACAACAAAATCACTGAAAGATGGATTGATCTTCCACGACACGGCAAAATGAGCCTTATTTTCCCGTCCTTATGGCATAAAATTCCATCTCAGCTTCTTTTCAGAAGAATCGGTGCATCGGCTTCTCGCCAAAAACATACTAAAATTAACCTTGTTTGTGAAATAAACAAGTTTATTGTTTATCTCAAGTATGTTCACTTAATTTTAGTCCTTTTAACCAGTGAAACCTTAAATATTGCATGTCAAAAGTTTAAAAGTCAACTATTCCTAATAATTCATATTCTAAATAGAATCGATGCAAAATTCGATCTTTATATAATAGAAAATAGGTTTCATCATTGAGGAAGTCATCATTTGTTTGATTGAATGCAGTTTTCGATTCCGCTTTTGGCTGTTTCAAAACTTGCTGAGGACAAATGGAAACTAGATAGATGTCGTTGAGATGCCAAGCCGTCCTTAATTAATTTTAATCTTCATAATAATAATTCTTTAGGCCTATGATTGTTTTATTAATTATTCTTCGAAGTAGTAGGGAAATAATAAGAACCTATAAAGGGCATTTTTTAAAAAAAGTGATTGGGTCCAACAGCAGTCCAACTGCAGCTAATCTGGAAAATTCCCAAAGATATGATATGTTAAATAAATCCTGTTAGAATGTTAAAAAATGATTCTGAGAATACAGAAAAGCCTTGGCTTCCGGGCTCTGCCGGATCCCGCTGGGGGAGCTACCGCTCGCCCAGACCCCCTAGCTATTAGGCTCGTGCCTACGGCACTCGCAATTGGTTTTGTGCTGATTTATGTTTTTAAATTTGTTTGCATGCCTAGATGAAAAGTTCACCAGTCGCCACTGATATATATATATATATATATATATATATATATATATATATATACAGTATATATACTGTATATATATATATATATATATATATATATATATATATATATATATATATAATGAATAAAACCACGAAGGAAAGGAAACACAAAACGGTGCTCAAGCGCAACCCTATGCGCCCTATTATTAGCTCGGTGGGCTCTATTACTTATAAACTCTCCAAATGGCTTGTCAAAGTCTTGTCCCTCATTCTCGGAACTATCTCTGATTCACATGTAAAAAATTCCATGGATCTTACTGAAAAATTGAA
>JAJOZX010002153.1:215000-242500 GCA_023014485.1 Bathynomus jamesi
AGTTTGCGTTGCACATACGTCCAGTTATTATTAGTCCAGGCGCACATTTCTTCAGGAGCAAGATGTACAATAATTTTGTTTCCTACTCGTATATAACATTTTGGATTTTAAAATTCTGTTACATTTAAATGCGTGAATAAATTATAACACGCTCCGGAAGTATTCCAGTTTATAACACGTATAAAATTTTTCTGAAATTCATTAATCGCAAAGTTTATTCGTGAAATATTCATGAACTTTAAATGAATAATTTGGCTTTACGCAAAACTTCACGAATCGATCATTGAAGCTAAACACTCGAATTCAAAAGAAAATCTTTTGTAGCTCTTCATGAAAGATCGAGTACGGTATGATAATCCGTGAAGAGGACCAAAAACTGGTACAGGACTCCCCCCCCCGACCTCAGTGCCTTCACTACGCCTATACAGAATGGTGTTATACCCACTGAGCTACGGGCACTGGCCAAGTACGATATACTGTAGACTCGTTCCAGAAGCTTTTTTGAAAAGCTTTTTAGAAGTTTTTTTTGTAATGGTGACGCATCTAAACAGTTTAGCGCCAGTGTCACTTTACTGATTTTATTCTGGCTAACGCCAAACTATTTTATTCAATCTCGGAAAAGACCTCCGGGCAGTAAAGGGTTAATGGTGACGTCAGCAGTGTGACATGGCTAGTTCGGGATGGTTACGTGTAATGGTGGAGGTCCAGTGCCAGTGTCTACGAGAACCTGATACAATGTGAATTCCGTTCAATTCTGTTATTGTAGAAAGATTTGTGTGGATTACTGCATTTATAATATATATATATATATATATTAATATATATAATATATATATATATATATATATATAATATATATGATAATTATTTCACGAAAGTAACACGTGAATAATATTTATGATGAAAATAACCACGAAGGAATATATCTATATACACACACTGTGTGTATATATATATATGCAGGGTGTTTCACAACCGGTCTGCCATACTTTGGGGGGTGATATCGAGTAAAAAAGTTAATACAACATAGGTGCTATTTCGAACCGTTGCAGAGCTACGGACGTTTTAAGATGCACGGAAAAAAAATGAACGAGAGTATTAATCTGATGTATTTATTGCTACATTTTATGAGAAACACCTTATAAATGTTCAAAATGTCCGCCTCGGTTTTCAATGCACAGCCTTGCTCGTTCCAAACAACAGTCCACTGCCCATTGAATCATTTCGGGTTGTTCTCGTATGTAAGCAGCGGCATCCATAATCCGACGCAAGAGTTCCTCTCTCGTTTGTACTTTGGTCTTGTAGACCGTCACCGTCACGCAGTGTTTCCCAACCGGGGGCCATGGCACATTTGAAGGGGGCCACAGGAAAATGTTATTTGTAAAATAGAGTTAAATCTGCATATTACCTACTGAAAATAATGCTTATGGGGGCCACAGGAAAAAATAAGGTTCCTAAGGGGGCCATAAGCCAAAACCGGTTGGGAACCACTGTAAGTAGACCACCTCTTTCATAAGGCCCCATAAAAAGAAATCTAACGGAGTTAGAACCAATTGAACGAAAAAACTGAGGATTAGTAGTGGTAACTTCGTTAACTGAAACTACCACCAGTACTGTCATCTATCGAATTACACACAATAGGAATTTGTTGCACATCTTAAAACGTCCGTAGCTCCGCAACAGTTGAAAATAGCACCTATGTTGTATTAACTTTTTTACTCGATATTACCCCCAAAAGTATGGCAGACCGGTTGTGGAACACCCTGTATATAGTATAACAAAAGTGCGTTACTATTGGAAATTAATGTTTTCTCTTTTTGTTTCAGGTTTATAACTGATGAACAATACGGCTGATTACACCCCACGAGATAAAGTAAAATTAGTTTTATTACATGTAGCTGGTAGAAGTCAACGAGAAGCATGATATTAATTCCACGGACTTTATCCTAACAGGCCGAAACCATGTCGCGTAATGGCTGGAAAGTTACTGAAACGACTAAATTATACCGGTAATGTTTTGGTCATATCTCGGGTGGACGTCTTCGTTCCTCTACGAGCGAAGATAGCTCCATAGCTGTTCTTGTTAAATATCAAAGTAGCCCCCAACGATTATTACAAAATATTGGCCGGGAAGCAGGAACCAGTCACGTGTTTGGGTACAGAACGTTGAAACGACGTAGGTTACCCCCATACAAAGTTAGTATGGTTCGGGAACTGTATGGGGATGACACCGATCGCAGGGTGACGAGGCATGTTTTCACTAAACGGCACCGTCAACCCCATACATAATATTCAATATTGGAGTGATGATAATTCACATTGGACTGAAGATACACGTTCTCAGATCGATTCAAGGATTGTGCGGGCTGCGATTCATGGCGACGTAATTTTGGGACCATACTTTTTTAAAGGAAATGTAAACAGCGACACGTACTTAGCAATGTTAGAAGAGGTCTCACAAACTTGTCTGGATAAAATGCCTCCAAGACCGAATGAACTTTTGGTTTCAGCAAGATGGGGCTCCAACCCATTACGCACGAACTGTTCGATCGTGGTTGAATGATAATTTGCACGGGATCTGGATTGGCCGCCGTGGTCCAGTGGAATGGTCTCCCAAGAGTCCAGAATTATCTCCGATGGACTTCTTCCTCTGGATACACTTAAAGTGAGTTGTTTACCAGGCAAGACCACGAACTTTTCAACAGTTAAAAGACAATATGCAACAACATAGTAAGGATGTCCTCCGTAACGATCAATGTAGCTTACGTGATCGAATTAACATGTGTCAATACGTGAAGGACATCCAATTTGAACATTCATTGTCTTCATAACAAAATGAATAAAGAAGTAAAGAAGTAATATCCTGTGGTAACGGACTTTGTACGCCATATATATATATATATATATGATACACACAAACCGTGCATGGAACATGGACCTCTTCTGGGATAACTAAATCCACTATAGTCCGAATAAGTAATGGTAATGACAAATACCATAGTTTTTCTTTTTCATGATGCAAGCCCGACGTGGGCAACGGGTCCCTCGCAAAGAGGTCCCCAAATATAGCTTCCCTCACCAGCTATCTGCAAGCAGACAGGATCCAGCTTTGGGACATGGATCTAGGGTTTAAAGCAGCCTAGCCCCACTACATTTAGAACCTCAATATAAGTAAAAGAGGTTCTAAATGTAGTGGGGCTAGGCTGCTTTAAACCTAGATCCATGCCCCAAAGCTGATCCTGTCTGCTTCGCAGATAGCTGGTGAGAGAAAGCTATATTTGTGGACCGCTTTGCGAGGGACCCGTTGCCCACGTCGGGCTTGCATCATGAAAAAGAAAACTATGGTATTTGTCATTTACCATTACTTATTCGGACTATAGTGGATTTAGTTATCCCAGAAGAGTTCCTTGTTCCATGCACGGTTTGTGTGTATCATAAAAAACTCAGGGAACCATTCTGAGTTCATTCCCATATATATATATATATATATATATACATTCAACTGCAAAGAACACGCAGTATAAATAACGTAAAGAACGACGCTTGTATAGGAGATATTCCGCGCAAGACGAGAAAGAGAAAACAACAAATGAAAAAATGAAGTACCACCTGGGAATCGAACCCGGATCTTCCGATTGCCGGTCAGACACGATAACCACTACACCATGGACTTCACTCTTCCAAATGCCGTAATTCCTCTACATACTCGCAGAAACCAATGCCCCAGGGGGCACCTCCCGCATGCCGTAACATTATATACATTCAACTGCAAAGAACACGCAGTATAAATAACGTAAAACGACGCTTGTATAGAGATATTCCGCGCAAGACGAGAAAGAGAAAACAACAATGAAAAAATGAAGTACCACCTGGGAATCGATCCGGGATCTTCCGATTGCCGGTCAGACGCGATAACCACTACACCATGGACTTCACTCTTCCAAATGCCGTAATTCCTCTACATACTCGCAGAAACCAATGCCCCAAGGGGGCACCTCCCGCATGCCGTAACATTATATACATTCAACTGCAAAGAACACGCAGTATGTAGAGGAATTACGGCATTTGGAAGAGTGAAGTCCATGGTGTAGTGGTTATCGCGTCTGACCGGCAATCGGAAGATCCCGGGTTCGATTCCCAGGTGGTACTTCATTTTTTCATTTGTTGTTTTCTCTTTCTCGTCTTGCGCGGAATATCTCCTATACAAGCGTCGTTCTTTACGTTATTTATACTGCGTGTTCTTTGCAGTTGAATGTATATAATGTTACGGCATGCGGAGGTGCCCCCTTGGGGCATTGGTTTCTGCGAGTATGTAGAGGAATTACGGCATTTGGAAGAGTGAAGTCCATGGTGTAGGGTTATCGCGTCTGACCGGCAATCGGAAGATCCCGGGTTCGATTCCCAGGTGGTACTTCATTTTTCATTTGTTGTTTTCTCTTTCTCGTCTGCGCGGAATATCTCCTATACAAGCGTCGTTCTTTACGTATTTATACTGCGTGTTCTTTGCAGTTGAATGTATATAATGTTACGGCATGCGGGAGGTGCCCCCTTGGGCATTGGTTTTCTGCGAGTATGTAGAGGAATTACGGCATTTGGAAGAGTGAAGTCCATGGTGTAGTGGTTATCGCGTCTGACCGGCAATCGAAGATCCCGGGTTCGATTCCCAGGTGGTACTTCATTTTTTCATTTGTTGTTTTCTCTTTCTCGTCTTGCGCGGAATATCTCCTATACAAGCGTCGTTCTTTACGATATATATATATATATATATATATATAATTGAATGTCTGTGCTGAGACATTTACAGGGTTACAGGCAAATATTAGCACTTTAACCTATTTAAACTTATTGCAGTCGCTGCCTGTTTTTAAATTAAGAACAATGAAATGTAAGATACCTATAATACAATATGAACATACATATTCAAAAACTCATCTGAAAACTCAATTCCTATTCTCCATGGAGCGGGCACGACGCTTGAACTCGGGACCTACGACACTCAAATCAGTTACACACACACACACACACACACACACACACACACACACACACAGGATACTATACCCCAACCTTAGGGATCCGCTGTTACCTTTCATGACAAGGTTGGAGGTGTACCTCTAGTCACCTAGTGGTTAAGTCAGATGAGTCCAACATCTCTATTTACTTACCTCATAAACCACTTCTATTCTTCTCTGTTTCTCGTTAACTGTTGCGTCACATTCATACCAACTCCATGCTCATTCACATATTTACTAATTACATCCTTTCATCTTCTACTTCTTCCACTTACGCACTCAGTACTGTATACTTTTTTCACATTCCTATCATTGTTCGTTCTTTCCACATGACCATACCAACGCAGCATAGACAAATACTCTCTATTCTCAAATCCAGTAACTTTTTCACTCCACACCTTTCCCGAACATCTTCATTTTTCGTACAATCAATCACTTTTACAACAATCATCATTCGACAGCGAACTACCATGCCAAACAAATGTCTCACATCCACATATTTGTGTTGGAACCAATACAAAAATCTTCATGTAAAACCTCTCTTTGCATCTACACTCAAGCACTTTTCTCCTTTCCAAGGATTTTATCGCACCTACGACTTATTCCTCCTGCTTCATTCTACTCTAAACTCCAATGTACTTCTACCTCTTTTGTTAAATCACGCACCCGAAATATTCTCCATTCACTACAATATTACAAAGTATAAATAAACTTTGGTAGCTTATTGCAAGCGCGCACGCGCACACACACACACACACACACACACCTTGTGGCTACCTTACGAAACCGCGATATCTTCACAGTTTTGTTTGTTAAGAGCGACATCTAACCTGATCTAATAAAACCTAATTAGTTTAACGTAACCTTCATTGTATCCAGTATCTCATGATATTTAGTGATTTTTAATTTTAAAAATCTGAAAGTAATGTCGCGATCATATGTATATATATATATATATATATACACAAATTCAGAATGGTTCCCTGAGACAATTATATGTTAAACACAGACTGTGCATGGAACAAGGAACTCTTCTGGGAAAATTAAATCCACTATAGTCCGAATAAGTAATGGTAAATGACAAATACCATAGTTTTTCTTTTTCATGATTTTAGCCCGACGTGGGCAACGGGTCTCTCGCAAAGAGATCCCATAAATATAGCTTCCCTCACCAGCTATCTGCAAAGCAGACAGGATCCAGCTTTGGGACATGGATCTAGGGTTTAAAGCAAGCCTAGATCCCTACATTCAGAACCTCTATATAAGTAAAAGACTCGTTGCATTCACGTCGGGTTGAATAAATCAAAGAAAAAGGGGGTAACTATTGTATTTTTAGCCAAAAAACCAAAACTTAAACCTCAACCGGGACATTGAGCGTCCACTTTTCAAGGCACGTAACACGTCCGTTTAATATACACAAATTCAGAATGGTTCCCTGAGACAATTATATGTTAAACACAGACTGTGCATGGAACAAGGAACTCTTCTGGGAAAATTAAATCCACTATAGTCCGAATAAGTAATGGTAAATGACAAATACCATAGTTTTTCTTTTTCATGATTTTAGCCCGACGTGGGCAACGGGTCTCTCGCAAAGAGATCCCATAAATATAGCTTCCCTCACCAGCTATCTGCAAAGCAGACAGGATCCAGCTTTGGGACATGGATCTAGGGTTTAAAGCAAGCCTAGATCCCTACATTCAGAACCTCTATATAAGTAAAAGACTCGTTGCATTCACGTCGGGTTGAATAAATCAAAGAAAAAGGGGGTAACTATTGTATTTTTAGCCAAAAAAACCAAAACTTAAACCTCAACCGGGACATTGAGCGTCCACTTTTCAAGGCACGTAACACGTCCGTTTAATATACACAAATTCAGAATGGTTCCCTGAGACAATTATATGTTAAACACAGACTGTGCATGGAACAAGGAACTCTTCTGGGAAAATTAAATCCACTATAGTCCGAATAAGTAATGGTAAATGACAAATACCATAGTTTTTCTTTTTCATGATTTTAGCCCGACGTGGGCAACGGGTCTCTCGCAAAGAGATCCCATAAATATAGCTTCCCTCACCAGCTATCTGCAAAGCAGACAGGATCCAGCTTTGGGACATGGATCTAGGGTTTAAAGCAAGTTCTGAATGTAGGGATCTAGGCTTGCTTTAAACCCTAGATCCATGTCCCAAAGCTGGATCCTGTCTGCTTTGCAGATAGCTGGTGAGGGAAGCTATATTTATGGGATCTCTTTGCGAGAGACCCGTTGCCCACGTCGGGCTAAAATCATGAAAAAGAAAAACTATGGTATTTGTCATTTACCATTACTTATTCGGACTATAGTGGATTTAATTTTCCCAGAAGAGTTCCTTGTTCCATGCACAGTCTGTGTTTAACATATAATTGTCTCAGGGAACCATTCTGAATTTGTGTATATTAAACGGACGTGTTACGTGCCTTGAAAAGTGGACGCTCAATGTCCCGGTTGAGGTTTAAGTTTTGTTTTTTTTTGGCTAAAAATACAATAGTTACCCCCTTTTTCTTTGATTTATTCAACCCGACGTGAATGCAACGAGTCTTTTACTTATATAGAGGTTCTGAATGTAGGGATCTAGGCTTGCTTTAAACCCTAGATCCATGTCCCAAAGCTGGATCCTGTCTGCTTTGCAGATAGCTGGTGAGGGAAGCTATATTTATGGGATCTCTTTGCGAGAGACCCGTTGCCCACGTCGGGCTAAAATCATGAAAAAGAAAAACTATGGTATTTGTCATTTACCATTACTTATTCGGACTATAGTGGATTTAATTTTCCCAGAAGACTTCCTTGTTCCATGCACAGTCTGTGTTTAACATATAATTGTCTCAGGGAACCATTCTGAATTTGTGTATATTAAACGGACGTGTTACGTGCCTTGAAAAGTGGACGCTCAATGTCCCGGTTGAGGTTTAAGTTTTGGTTTTTTTTGGCTAAAAATACAATAGTTACCCCCTTTTTCTTTGATTTATTCAACCCGACGTGAATGCAACGAGTCTTTTACTTATATAGAGGTTCTGAATGTAGGGATCTAGGCTTGCTTTAAACCCTAGATCCATGTCCCAAAGCTGGATCCTGTCTGCTTTGCAGATAGCTGGTGAGGGAAGCTATATTTATGGGATCTCTTTGCGAGAGACCCGTTGCCCACGTCGGGCTAAAATCATGAAAAAGAAAAACTATGGTATTTGTCATTTACCATTACTTATTCGGACTATAGTGGATTTAATTTTCCCAGAAGAGTTCCTTGTTCCATGCACAGTCTGTGTTTAACATATATATATATATATATATTAGCCGGGTCGAAATTTTTTATTTCTTACGTACATAGTGTGAGGTGGTTCAATCAATCATAGTAACACCCTGGTAAAATATTCTTTAATTCTGAGGACCCCTACCCCCCCCTACCGGTTTCAGTTTTTTTCAGAAAATTCGTAAAATTCGAGATAATTTGCAATTTACTTCGAAATTTTTTTATTATTACAAAAGTTCGCTTATAAAACACTTATATTTATTTTTTAATGAAAAAAAAATAAAAAACTACAAAAATGCATGGAAAAAAAATTTAATACATAAATTTTTAGCTATTATTGGTAGAAATTTAGAAATTAAGAGACAGAAATTCAATAAAATTTTTGACCTGAAACTAATGTTTTTTTTTATTCCTTCCATTGACCTTTCCACTCAAAAGTAGGCAGTTCTTTTCTAGACTCAAGTATTTAAAATAAATTTATGCCGATTAATATAACCAATTCTTTCCTGGCTAGATTTAGTTGCTAAGTTCACACCCCGTTCAACGCTTTGGCTGTGACATTGAAAATCTAGTATTTCTAGAGGTTTAGTTCTAATCTGAAGCAATTGCTCATTGGTAAAATTACTTAGCAAAGGTGAAGGAGTGATTATCTGCTCATTCCAATTAATCAAATGAATATAATCATTTGCTAGAAAATTTATAGATCTTGGTAGCTCAAAATTTCTGGCTCCTGAAAACCCAGTTCTGGAAAGAATTATCTTTTGAATTGCTAGCTCTCTTATATGTAATCGTTCGTCAGAAACCATTGACAGGAATATATTTTCAGGATTAGCGAAGTAAGCGTTGTTTTTCATGACCGGCTCAATAATTTTCTTGAGTTTTACATCTAAATTTCGAAGAAGAATTGTCATAAACAAAAAATTTCGCGCATTCTCAGTGGTTTTTGGGTGTGATTTTATTTGAAACCACGCAGGGGTATAAAAATTGATGACAAATATGACCAAGATCTTTTAGGTTAGTATCATGATTTGATGTAGAAATGTATAGGCGGGGAACCCTATTAGCCAAAGTCAGCCACCTGGCGTGATTTAGTCGTCCTGGAGATCTTACAGCGAGACCCTCAGAAACATTTCCTGTTTGTATTGCATGACACATTTCGTACAAGTATTTTTGGTCACTACTCAAATCTTTTACAATATTAGGAGGTATTTCTTGAACTTTACCTTCTATCGGTTCAGAATTTATTATTTTCAGTTTTGTTAAATCAGCTTTTAATTCCTTGCCAAGTGGCCCTTCAAAGGTGTTTGGGTCAGTGGTTCTGCCCTCATTGCTTTTGTAAAAGTGTATCAAGGGCAATTCGTTTAAATATAATTCACAAACGAGCCACTGAAGGGGCCTGCCAAGATGAAGTTCTATTAATTTAATGACCCCTCCAACTCTGCCTGTGTTCACTGGGGTTCCATCACAAAGTAGACCTTTAACTGAATTAGCACTATTTGAATCTTCAATAACAGTAATTATTTCATCAGCAATCGCCCTTGCAGTGCCATTATCTGGTACTACGTGATCAATGTAAACGCTTTGCGGCTCTTTAATTATAACATAGTGTTCTTCTTTCATTTTGCCTGATTCTGTCAGTGTATCATCTTTTCTTCCATCAAATCCAATACATTCCACATTTTGGTTTTCTTCTTTATACTTATCATTGTTTATTTTACCAATTCTGTTTTTTTCTCTTTCAACTTTTTTTCGATCAAGCATATTTTCTAAACTTAAAATCTTCATATCTTTTAAGGCAGCGTTTATAAGGGCTGCTGTGGCCCTATTGCTTACCCAATATCTCTCTGAAGTTGTGGCTAAATTTTCATAGGTATATCTATTTTGAAAATTTTCTATTAATTCTAAGTCGTCTTCATAATCGAAGTCCTCTCTCTCTTGAAAATCGACATCTTCATTTTCATTATCATCTTCTATCACTTCTGATGATACAAATTCCCTTGCTTCTCTTAATTTTTCTTTTGATTTGTTTTCCCTTTCCTGTGCTTTTTGGATTTTGCCCAACTTTCTCAAATTACTTCAAGTAGTTTTTTTATCAGTTTTTCCTAACTGGTTTTTTCTTTCTTTTTGACCAATAAAAGCTTCCCATTCTATAATAGGTATTTTATGTTCACACCTACAAAGTTTTCTATCCCTTATGCCTTTATCATAACATCAGTGGCATGGAGATATGTCAAACATCTCGTTATATTTCTTTAATTTTTCATATTTTTCATTTCTTTTTATCATAGGGCATTTAGTTAACTTATCAGCATCTTCTATAAGTCTAGTACTAAACTCTAACATAAATTCCCTTTGTATCAATTGTTGGAAAATAAATTTTTTGCCAAATTTCTTTTATATCTTGAACAACTACGTTATAGCAATCATTTTTAGTTTTTTACTTATTTTACCCTGTGCTTTAGATTCTTCCTCTCTAACAATAAAATGGAAGTGCCTCACAACATCAGCTTTTGATGGCGTCATGGCAGATGAAAATTTTGCTGGATAGCCGAAGGCTGCACTGTAACTTCTTTTTCAAGTAGCCATAATTTAATTTAATAAGATTTTAACTATATTTTATTTATTACTGATATTTTAAAATTAAATAACGTATTTTAACACAAACTTTTAACATTCTAGGTACCTAAATAGGAATCTGGAAAGAAAAAAAACAAAAATAATGTAATACTGTATTAAGGTCTTATATCCGGTGCTCTGAGTCAGCACCGGATTTAAGACCCTTCCCCCTACCCCCGATCTCAAAAAAAGTTGGTGAATGGTCTATTCTGATGTAATTCGTGCCGGGGAACCCGATTTTGGCCATCCGAAAGCAAAAAAATTAATATTTAGGGTCGATTTTTACGATTTTCGATTTTTGGCCTATTTCCCATACAAATTCATATGGAAAAAAGTGAGTATCGGTAGAGGGGGGGTAGCGAAGGTCCCATAGCCTTTATTTTTGGTGTGGATACTAACTACTATTACAAAATGATCAACCTCACAATATGTACCTAAGCAAAATCTTCACCTTGACCCCTTTTCGACCCGGCCTAATATACTATATATATATATATATATATATATATGAAAAGAAGGACCAACACAACAGCAAACATTTTCGTTTATTTTTTGTACTTCAGATGTTTCGACAAATCTTTTGTCATTATCAGTGAATTATAAATCTTAAAACCTTAAAACAAAAATAAGAATAAATCATTAAAATTACATCGATACAAAAGAAAATTAAAATCACTAAAATTAAAGTAGGTTGGTTGGTTAGTTAGAAGAGCTGTAATTTGTAAGATGAACTATTGTTGTTAATGGAGGATTTGTTTCTATAGATGTACAAAGATTCTAAAATTCGGAGTTCTGAAGGTTATTGAATCTTGTTAGAATTTCGAACTGAGTTTTGTGAAGGGGATGGTTGTTTTCATTACTATGGTTTCTAATTGCTGATTGTGGTGGGCTACTGAGGGGACGGTTGGTACGGACTGATAAGCCCAAATGTTGAGAAAGGCGTACCTCCAGTTGGAGTTGAGTACTGCCGATATACGCAGCCTTACAGCTGTCGTACGTGTATTTATAAACAACATTAGGGCATACAGTTTTGGGGAATTTGTCTTTGAACTTTAAAAAATTTGATAATTTAAGTGGGTTGACGAGGGCGAATCTAAAATTTATTTGGGGATAACTAGACTTAACCCTTTAACGCCGAACGTTTTTCTAGGGTTGTCTAAATGCGTGCATTTGAAACGGTACGTATTCGACCCAGTCGGCGTTAGAGGGTTAATCAGTGTGGACACTTCACTTCGAATACGTAATGATAAATAACCATAAAAAGGTAATTTAATATATCTGGTTTCTTTTTGTACTGGGGTTATTGGGAGTTTAGTATTAAAAGTATTATTTAAAAATTTCTTTAATTGGTTGTCAAAAGGTTAGTAATTATGGATAATCTCTAGTAGCGCTCCATTTTTCAATATTAAACATACACTCATAAAACATATACCATTTGAAAGCTCACATTTTTCTGAGTCTAAAAATGTAGTAATCCAAAAGTATCAATAGCAAATGCAAGATTATAGAAAAAATTACAAGTTACATTTTTATAGTGAATATTTCCTGTTTTGGCTATAATGTACTTTTTTTCATAAAATATTTTTCCTGATTGGGCTATTTTTTCGCTACTCTGCGACTTAATTAGTTGGTTGGATTCTGTTCTGTCTATTTTTTTTTTCTAATTGGATTCAGTTTGGTCGTGTTTGTGATAGAATTATGACGTGCTGTTCGTGTGGTTTCTGACTTTGAGAACTTGATTCGTCATGTGCCCTAGATGAAGAGAAAGCATTGGATGTTTTTATCTTTTCAATATTAAACATACACTCATAAAACATATACCATTTGAAAGCTCACATTTTTCTAAGTCTAAAAATGTAGTAATCCAAAAGTATCAATAGCAAATAAAAAGTAACTAGGTTTAATTGTTTGACGCGTGATGTAATTAATTACATTGTAAAGGTTGGCTAAGTTATAAATCTTCAGTCTGTGTTGTAAGATGGTATTTTTGATAATTGTTACGCTAACCTAACCTAACATGAATATGTTATTACATTATCATTTGTATAATTTAGGTCTCGGGGGTACGGGGGCGGAGCCCCCGTAAAGATCACGCATCACAAATTGATCGATATATGGTTTTATATTTAAACCTAGTTACTTTTTATTTGCTATTGATACTTTTGGATTACTACATTTTTAGACTCAGAAAAATGTGGGCTTTCAAATGGTATATGTTTTATGAGTGTATGTTTAATATTGAAAAATGGAGCGCTCCTTGAGATTTACCGTAATTATTAATGAAGAACTGTCTTAAAAATTTAAATTCTTCATTTAATGAAAAGTAATCCGAACAAATTCGGTAACTTCTGGTTAATAATGTTAGTATAGCGCTAATCTTATATTTATAAAACATACAACTTAAATAATTGGTTCCCAAACTGGTAAAAGTCTGTTTCCTAAATAGTGAGGTCTGGAACTTATTGGCCCGTTTAACTAGAACATCCAGGAAAGGTAAACTATTATTTGTTTCGTTTTCACATGTATACTTAATATTAATATGTTGTTTGTTTAGACAATGAAGAAAATTCTTAATAATTTGAAAAAGGATAATTCTGTCATCATTACAAAACCGGATAAGGGTAAAAGAGTAGTGTTACTTAATTCAACAGTTTACATCAATAGAATGGAGACAATTTTGTCGGATACGTCTAAATTTAAAAGGGTAAAAGAGAATGTTCTGTCTAAATTACTAAAATTCAAAGATAAACTTAATAGGTTTTTGCGTAAATTAAAAAATAGTAATATTATTGATGACAATACATACAATTTTTTGTTTGCTTCTGGTTCTTATCCAGGAATTCTATACGGTTTACCCAAAGTCCATAAGCCAAATTTCCCACTAAGACTTATTCTTTCAGCCTGTGGCACATTCAATTATAACTTAGCCAAATTCTTCGTTCCCTTGCTTTCAAAACTTACCTATATTGATTATTCCATTAACAACTCATTTGATTTTGCTAAAGATATAAAAGAGATCAATCATGCCGATTCCCTTACTATGGCCAGTTTTGATGTTTCATCAGTATTTACTAACGTCCGTTTAAAAGAAACATTAGATATCATACTAAATAAGTTATTCACTACTAGTAATACTCTTATTAATGGGCTCACTCAGACTCAATTTAAAAATCCCCTCGAAAGAGCGTATTTTGATAATCTTTTCTTATTTAATAGCAACATTTACAGCCAAATTGATGGGGTAGCTATGGGTGAATGTAGGACAAAAGCCCCATAGGACAAAAGCCCCATAGGAAAAATAATAATAAGAATTTTTTTAATCATTATTTTTATTCTTTATTATTTACAGTTTATGAACACGTCTCTGACATGTAAAATATTACATTTATTATATCATAAGACTGCAATAAGGAAGGCATTATAAGTATTATACAGTAGCACACATTAACGCTAATATTTACGCAACCATAAAAAATTACATTATAAAAGGATCATCATGCCTTATCTAGGCAAAGTCAGCTTTATAAGTATTATACAGTAGCACACATTAACACTTGCATTATATTATAAATTTATAGCTCACTATTTTACAGGAGCACAAAATTATTTACACAACCATAAAAATGAAGATTATAAAAGGAACATCATACCATATCTAGGGAAAATCAAACAAATAAAGCACAATATTAAAAAGTTCATTAAGTGTTAAGGTTCATTTAAAGTTCATTTTACTTCCACCTAATGCTGTGACCTACACCATTCAGAAATTCCTCCAAGGTCTTCCTCTCATTCACATAGTCCAGACATAGGTTCTTCAAACGCTGTTGATGCTCCTTTGTGGCACGTTCCTAACCTAACCATTCAGGTAGACAAAACAGTGATCAACTAGAGTGAATCAACATAGACAAAGATTATAATATTTGTTTAGGATTACTTCATAGCACACGAACAATAATATAAAATGGAGGCTTTTGTCCTACTTTGCACTTTAACTGAGGTTTTTTTGTCCTATTTTGCACTTTAACTGAGGGGCTTTTGTCCTACTTTGCACTTTAACTGAGGGGCTTTTGTCCAGGGGACTTCTGTCGGGACTCCGCTATGGGTTCCCCATAGCGGAAGATCAGGGCCCCCAGCCTTCTTTATTAGCCCTATAAGGCTAACTAACGAAAATATCACAACCTAACCTAACCAATCGTTAGGTCAACTGTACGCCCTTGACGATTGTTAGATTATGTCGTGGTATTTTCGTTAGTTAGCCTTATAAAGCTAACTAAAGAAGGCGGGGGCCCTGATCTTCATGTGATTCAAAAGTTGTCCCAATAGTTTTAAACCTGTATATTACAGAAGATACGTGGATGACACTTTCTTAATATTCAAACATCCTTCACACGTGAAACTTTTTCTTCATTATCTAAACAAACAACATATTAATATTAAGTACACATGTGAAAACGAAACAAATAATAGTTTACCTTTCCTGGATGCTCTAGTTAAACGGGCCAATAACAAGTTCCAGACCTCACTATTTAGGAAACAGACTTTTACCGGTTTGGGAACCAATTATTTAAGTTGTATGTTTTATAAATATAAGATTAGCGCCATACTAACATTATTAACAAGAAGTTACCGAATTTGTTCAGATTACTTTTCATTAAATGAAGAATTTAAATTTTTAAGACAGTACTTTATTAATAATTACTACCCTTCTAATCTTTTTGACAACCAATTAAAGAAATTTTTAAATAATACTTTTAATACTAAACTCCCCATAACCCCAGTACAAAAAGAAACCAGATATATTAAATTACCTTTTTATGGTTATTTATCATTACGTATTCGAAGTGAAGTGTCCAAACTGCTTAAGTCTAGTTATCCCCAAATAAATTTTAGATTCGCCCTCGTCAACCCACTTAAATTATCAAATTTTTTAAAGTTCAAAGACAAATTCCCCAAAACTGTATGCCTTAATGTCGTTTATAAGTAAAACGTGCGACAGCTGTAAGGCTGCGTATATCGGCAGTACTCTAACTCCAACTGGAGGTACGCCTTTCTCAGCATTTGGCTTATCAGTCCGTACCAACCGTCCCCTCAGTAGCCCACCACAATCCGCAATTAGAAACCATAGTAATGAAAAGAACCATCCCCTTCACAAAACTCAGTTCGAAATTCTAACAAGATTCAATAACCTTACAGAACTCCAAATTTTAGAATCTTTGTACATCTATAGAAACAAACCCTCCATTAACAACAATAGTTCATCTTACAAATTACAGCTCTTTCAACTAACCAACCAACCTACTTTCATAGATATATCATACCTTCCAATTAACTGACCATACAGTTAGCCATGGGATCCCCACTAAGTGCCACATTAATTAACATCTTTCTCTGCTATCACGAAAATAACCGGCTACTCCATTGCCCCACTCATTACAAACCACATCTATATAAATGACATGTCGATGACACTTTTCTCCTCTTTCCTCTTTTTCTTAACTATCTCAATTCCCAGCATCAAACCATCAAGTTCACTAAAGAAGACGAATCTAAAATCACCCTACTCTTCTTAGATATAACAATAACAAAACAAAATAATAAATTCAGCACTTCCATATATCGAAAACCTACATATACAGGCCTAGGCACTAACTACTTAAGCCACATCCCCTTACTATATAAAATTAACAGCATTAAAATTTTAATACACCGTGCTTATCATCTTTGTTCCTCCTACTTATCCTTCCACAACGAAATAGAATTCATTCACAGTTTCAGCATTAATAACTCTTTCCCAAAACATTTACTACATCTCTAACTAGAAATTTTCTCAATAACATTTATCAACCCCCCTTAAAGTCCCCACTGTTAAAAAAGATATCCAATACTTTTCTTTTCCCAGCTACAACTACATTAGTTATAAAATACAATCAGAACTTCGCCACCTACTCACCCCTCTTTACCCTCAAATTAAGCTTAAATTTCTATTCACATTAAATCGTATCTCAAGCATAAAGAAAAAAAACAGCCCTTTGTTTTCTCCACCGTTTACTGTTTCAACTGTACTCGCTGCAAAGCAAGTTATATTGGCAGCACCATTCGCCAACATCAAACAAGACTAGACGAACATCGCGGCATTCCCACTAGAACCTCACAACCTTTAAATAAACCATCGAAATCACCTCCACAATCAGCCACTGCTCCCCACCAATTTCAAAATTATCAATTCAGCATATCAACCAACCAACCTCCGCATCCTCGAATCCCTATACATCCTTAGTACAAAACCAACCCTCATCGACGACTACAGTTCTAACTTCAACTCAAACATAGCTAAATAATTCTTCTGAACCATTATTGCGCCACCACTCTTCGACTTCTAGCATGGCCACTTCAACAGTCAACCATTCCCAACCTTCATATAATTAGAATGAACGTCCCTTCGTACAATAACCCGGTAAGTTTTTATTTTCAATATACGTTTCACCCGATAACATTTATTTATACTGTATATCTTACCGCTCTATATTTTATGCAATTTTTTTTTTAATTTTAAATTATCATTTTAATTTTAAATTATTATCATAAGACTGTAATATACTGTATAAAATCTTTTACCATATTTGTTCACTTTTCTTTTTTATTTCTTAGCACTGATGATGGAAATTGAATTTTCGAAACGTCTGATTAATAAACATGTACCACCTTCTCGTCCTCTTATTCCTCACTAAGTTGCGGTTCCCCAAGAACAAACCCTTCAATCAAGTTTATATATATATATATATATATATATATATAGAGAGAGAGAGAGAGAGAGAGAGAGAGAGAGTTACAAGGAAAAGTAGTACCTCAAAAGGCCTTGCGGCCCATACCGAGGAGGTACCAATGGCAACGGGTGCCAGGGAAAAATTATGTCACTCTCAAATAGTGTGCAAGATTCGGTCTAACCTTTTCGTGAACAGATCCACAGAAGAACTGTTCGCAACTTCTGAAAGTAACCTGTGCCACGTGTCACAGATCTTATACGTAAAGTAATTCCCACACACACTAGTCCTAAACCGTTTCATATCCAACTTCCAACCATTGTTGCGAGCTGGGTTATCATTTAAACTAAACATGCTTCTAAAATCGACATTGTTCAACACGCGTAAGAACTTGAAAACCTCGATAAGTTGACCGCGCAGCCTCCAAGTTTCCAGCGAAAACAAATTCAGGGCGCGTAAGCGTCGATTGTAGCCCATATGCCTAAAGGAAGGGATTAACTTTATGGCCCTCGCCTGCACTCGCTCCAGCCTCTCAGTATCTTTCCTGAGGGTGGGCGACCAGAACTGCACGGCATACTCCAGGTGCGGCCGAACCAGAGAATTGTACAGAGAGAGCACAATCGCCTTGTTCCGAAATCGAAATTGCCTCCTGATATAACCCAACTTCTGGGCTTTCTTTTCCACCTCGCACTGTTTGGTAAACTTAAGGTCGCTGCTAATTAGCACACCCAAGTCCTTTTCCAAATCAGTGGCCTCGATATTACTCCCCAACATGGAGTAGTCCGACTTGGGATTGGCGTAGCCAATGTGCATCACCTTGCATTTGCCCAAGTTAAACGGCATTTGTCATTTTTCCGACCACTCTCCGATCCTACCTAGGTTCCCACGCAGTTGTTCGATCGCCTCTGGCGTCCCAACATTGGCCCTAAGCTTGGTGTCATCAGCGAATTTGGCGATCCTAGTGACGATGCCTGCGTCGATATCATTTATGTAAATGATAAACAACAGTGGCCCCGAAACGGAACCCTGAGGAACCCCGCTAGTGACCGAGGCCCAACCCGAACTAGCCCTTAATTACAACCCTCTGCCGCCTATTTTTCAGTCAGTTTTCAATCCAGCTACCTACTTCCCCACCGATCCCCAGCGCGCGAACTTTGGCCATTAGCCGGCGGTGAGGTAGGTACCTTATCAAAGGCTTTCTGAAAGTCGAGATAAAGTATATCAATCGCCCTACTCTTATCATACTCACTCCACATGACGTGGAAAAACTCGAGCAAATTGATGAGACACGACCTATGCCGTCTAAACCCATGTTGGGAGTCCCCAAGCAGCTTGTAGGAATCCAAATGGTCAACGATCCTATCCGCTATTATCCCCTCTAATAATTTACCTACAACCGAAGTGAGACTAATGGGACGATAGTTCCCTGGACTTTCATGATCCCCTTTCTTAAAAATAGGGATCACGTTGGCTTCCCTCCAGTTACCAGGCACCTGGCCCGTCTCCAACGATTTGTTGAGAGAGAGAGAGTTACAAGGAAAAGTAGTACCTCAAAAGGCCTTGCGGCCCATACCGAGGAGGTACCAATGGCAACGGGTGCCAGGGAAAAATTCTGTCACCCTCAAATAGTGTGCAAGATTCCGTCTAACCTTTTCGTGAACAGATCCACAGAAGAACTGTTCACAACTTCTGAAGGTAACCTGTTCCACGTGTCACAGATCTTATATGTAAAGTAATTCCCACACACACTAGTCCTAAACCGTTTCAAATCCAACTTCCAACCATTGTTGCGAGTTGGGTTATCATTTAAACTAAACATGCTTCTAAAATCGACATCGTTGAACCCGCGTAAGAGCTTGAAAACCTCGATGAGTTGACCGCGCAGCCTCCGAGTGTCCAGCGAAAACAAGTTCAGGGCGCGTAAGCGTCGATTGTAGCCCATATGCCTAACGGAAGGGATTAACTTTGTGGCCCTCTCCTGCACTCGCTCCAGCCTCTCAATATCTTTCCTGAGGGTGGGCGACCAGAACTGCACAGCATACTCCAGGTGCGGCCGAACCAGCGAACTGTACAGAGAGAGCACAATCTCCTTGTTCCGAAACTGAAATTGCCTCCTGATATAACCCAGCTTCTAGGCTTTCTTTTCCACCTCTACGCACTGTTTGGTAAACTTAAGGTCGCTGCTAATTAGCACACCCAAGTCCTTTTCCAAATCAGTGGCCTCGATATTACTCCCCAACATGGAGTAGTCCGGCTTGGGATTGGCGTAGCCAATGTGCATCACCTTGCATTTACACAAGTTAAACGGCATTTGCCATTTTTCGGACCACTTTCCTATCCTACCTTAGTCCGCACGCAGTTGCTCGATCGCTTCGGGCGACCCAACATTAACCCCAAGCTTGGTGTCATCAGCGAATTTGGCGATCCGACTGACGATGCCACCGTCGATATCATTTATGTAAATGATAAACAAAAGTGGCCCCAAAACGGAACCCTGAGGAACCCCGCTAGTGACCGAGGCCCAAGCCGAACTAGCCCCTTTAATTACAACCAGTGGCGTGTACTCCTAAGACGCAAGGTAAGCATTGCTTACCCTATAAAAATTATTCCCTTCCAATTTAACAACAAATATTATTGAGGGGACATTCTAGCATCAGAATGCTTTCCACAGCATATTAGATTGATCTGAATCTTATTTACATGGATTTTGGAAAAAAGGGGAGTAACATAAGTTAAATTAATAGTTTTATCTTACATCTGGCAGTGGCATATCATTTTATTCTGCAAGAGGCGGAACGAGGTTACTGCAAATTGAATGTTGCGTATTTGAGGGACAGATTTTCAAGCGGCAAACGCCCGTCTTGCAAATTTCAAAAGTCTGGACTCCTATTACAGCAGGTATAAATTCACTGAGACTTAAATAAAAAAAATGCAGAATGCTCTATATACAATTAAAATAAATAATATGTTAACTAAACAAAGATATTTTAATTTGGAAGGGAATAATTTTTATAGGATAAGCAATGCTTACCTTGCGTCTTAGGAGTACACGCCACTGATTACAACCCTCTGCCGCCTATTCTTCAGCCAGTTTTCAATCCACTTACCTACTTCCCCACCAATACTCAGCGCGCGCTTTGGCCATTAGCCGGCGGTGAGGTACCTTATCAAAGGCTTTCTGAAAGTCGAGATAAAGTATATCAATCGCCCTACTCTTATCATACTCACTCAACATGACGATTTGTTGAGAGAGAGAGAGAGAGAGAGAGAGAGAGAGAGAGAGAGAGAGAGTTACAAGGAAAAGTAGTACCTCAAAAGGCCTTGCGACCCATACCGAGGAGGTACCAATGGCAACGGGTGCCAGGAAAAAATTCATACACCCTCAAATAGTGTGCAAGATTCGGTCTAACCTTTTCTTGAACAGATCCACAGAAGAACTGTTCACAACTTCTGAAGGGAGCCTGTTCCACGTGTCACAGATGTTATACGTAAAGTAATTCCCATACACACACACAAGCAGCGAAGAATGTAAACGTGTAAACGGGTTTCTCTACTAGCCTAGAATAGAGAGGTACGCCATAATATACATATGGAAAAAAAAAGAGAAAGCAGTACCTAATCTCAACATCATCCTGTTTGCATATACGCTTTGTGATTCGTATTTATCAATTATTACAAAAGAAATCTTTTATAACTTGAGGAGCCTAATCATTTTCATTAATCAATAAAGTAACATAAATATTATCAACAGTTGCTGCAAAATAGAAGTCAACATCTTCCTTCCTTGAATAATCAATTTTAAAATTAGAAAGAGCTGTTTCGAGCAGAAAACTGAGATTTGTTTATAAAAACCTCTGAACAGTTAGTTAGAACAACGTGAAAAAAGTGCTAGCAGCTGACGAGGAAGCTTCTAACAGTGGCTGTATCCTCCAGCGCGGGACACGTCAACGTGAAGAAGAGGCGACGTCAAACCAAAACATCAACGCGCTGGTGGTCAAACTTCCTCAAATCTCCGTGCAGCGGGCTGTCTACGGTTGGCCAGACTGACAGTCGACGGCCTGTTGCGTGGCACGGTCAGAGTGCCGATCGGCTCCCGGGGCCGGACCTATACCAGCGTGCTATTTTTTCATTTACGGGGAGCAATTGCGCGCTCTCCGGACTACTATTACTCTCCGGCGACCATTAAGACTAATCCAGGCCCCACTACAACTTACACATGTCACCATACACAAAGACAGACACAATAGCACCATGAGACACATACAGAAGTATAATATTAACATATTACAGTACAACGTAGATGGCCTCACAAACAAAATCATGCAGCTTAGGGAATTCGTGCACAAACAAAACATTCACATAGCACTTATACAAGAAACAAAACTAAAATGCACACACAAAACACCCACCATCCCTGACTTCACGGCGATCCGTCAAGATCATACTGGGGGTAACGGGGGTGGATTCATCACTTACATACGTAAAAGCATTAGCTACACTGATGCCACCCAAAACATTACAAACACAATCCAAGCAGATAACACGATAGAAATATAGGCAGTTAACATTAAAACGCGCGCAAAACACAACACCACACTAATCAACATTTACATCCCACCAGATAGTTCACCTCGTGTGCCAGCCAATTATAATCCACAGTTACACAATCTGGCCTCTCTCACTAATGTCATCTTAGGAGGAGACTTCAACGCTAAAGACACTAGTTGTTACCTGCACAACCAAAGCAACACTAGAGGCGCCAACATAGCCACACAACTAAACAGCCTCTTCTTTCTTAACAATACAGACGAAAATACACACATACCACATCAAGCAGGATACTCAAACTCTTCCCCAAACATAACGTTCTGTTCCCCCTCACTAGCAACACATACACACTGGAGAACAGAAAAAGAACTGTCATCAGACCACCTGCCCATCATCATTACAACACGTTCTACACTCTGCCCCAACAGCCTTAGGCACACTTACAGAAATTACAAGAAAGCTGATTGGGAACAGTTCAAAATACAGACTGAGGAACAATTCACCACATTAAACAGCACACCCATCCTAAACATCAATACAACACTCAAGACATTTAATCAGATCATCAATAATGCAAACAAATACATACCCAAGGGCAATATTAGGAATACAACCCAAATTACACTAGAAAAATAGCCCACCTCATAAGGCAACGTAGCAACCTCAAAAATAACACACAAACACCACACACAGAAACCATAAAACAGCAGATACAACAGCTCAACACAGAAATAAACAACAAACTCAAAGAAAAACAAACAGAAACATTTAGGGAATTCATAACAACACTAAACCACTCCACAGATACATCCAGGCTATACAAGACTGTAAACAGCATTACCCACTCTAACAGCGGCATTCACACCTCACACGCGGCTATCTGTCGCAGCCAAAATAATATCCCAACATATACACAACAAGCTAACATTCTAGTTAATCACTTCGCAAAAATAAGTCACTTAAACAGAGACAACAACCAGAAACACGCAGACAGACAAACAGCCAGATACAAGAAAACCTAGACTCGACACGACCATTACGCCCTTCAATACAGACCAGACCACCAAGCTCATAAAAAATATTAAGAATTCGAAGGCTACTGGACAGACAACATATCTAATATACAGCTTAAACACTTGGGACCACAGGGAATACTAGCTCTCACAAATATCAGCACATATTCATACCAACACTGTATTATTCCTGACATATGGAAACAAGGTAAAATTATTACACTACTCAAACCAAACAAAAATCCAACAGAACCAGCTTCCTATAGACCCATTACTTTACTATGCACACCTTCCAAAGTAACAGAAAGACTAATCTTACAAATCACCAACCCACACATTCCACTATCGCCTACTCAACATGGATTCAGACCTCACCACTCAACCACGACATTACTCACTAACCTCACGCAGCACATCATGGATGGCATCAACTCCAGACGACCAGCTCAACGTACACTATTAGCAACAATAGACATTAGTAAAGCATTTGATGCTATCCCACGCTTCCCTCTCATAAACAAAATACTCAACACAAACATGCACAATAACACTAAAAGATGGCTGAGCAACTATCTTTCAGGAAGATACTCACATGTCACATTTATGGGAAGTCATCCAAAAACAAGCTTTTTCCGAACGGGGTCCCTTAAGGCTCTGTTCTCTCACCAACACTCTTCAACTTATACATGCATGACATTCCAACACCCATAGATAACAAGTTTACCTTATCATCATATGCAGATGACATCACTATAACATCCACCCACAACAACATCGACACCGCTACAAATAACCTACAAATATACATAAACAGTATACAAGACTGGCTCACACACAATAGACTCAAAGTAGCGCCCACAAAATCAACCATCACCTTGCTTACAAGCAATACAAAAGAACACCAGATAACTCCACAGCTTACACTAAACAACACCAACATTCCACACACTCGCAGGACCAAAATACTTGGGGTCACATACAACACATCATTATCTTTTGCAAACCACATTCAGGACATTAAAAACAAATGTACGTCAAGACTTAACACGCTTAGGGTACTTACAGGCACAAACTTTGGACACCAGCAGGAAACAACATCACTCATATTATATGAGTGATATTATATGAGTCATATACAAACAATATATTCGCTCAGTTATGGACTATGCTAGCCCATGCTGGGCACCCATTATCTCAAACACACACACAAACACCTTACAGACAATACAAATCAACACACTTCGTATTATTACAGGATGCACTCAAACAACACCAATAAACACCTGCACACAGAAACAAAAATACTGAAAGTTAGGGAACATTTAGACATGAGGGGAACACAATTCATGGCAGCAGCGACAACTAACCCACAACACCCTTGCCACTACATGTACATATACATATTTTCAGATCGGCTCTTTGTCTTAAATAATGCATTTATATATTTCCCATAGCATTTATATCGTTGCTTAGGCATGAAATAACACACACGCAAAATTTTATGACTCTAGGCTAGGGTTTAAAAATACGTTTTTGACTACTAAAATATGATTTTCATCGCTCTGCCGGGGGCAGAAGATGATTACCTATTAAGCTAAGATTTTGCAGAGGCTATTTTCTCATGCATGCGCAAGTTTTTGTCTCTATTAGAATATGGAAATCGAAAAAAATGTAAAATCGATCCACCCTAATGTACAATCATGCACTGACACCTCGCACCATTAACGTAACACCAGAGAGACATTATAACCAAATACCCCATTCCATACCACGCCCAACAGACATCACACAGTATAGAAAATACATACACACACACCTAACCCACAAAGCACTGACACGATTCGGTTCGAATGCGGTCCTAGGTGCGAATCCGCCACCCATTAACAGGTCAGAGATCAGCCTGAGCAGATCAGATCGAGTTAACTTAGCACGATTCCGATGTGGACATCACCCCAACTTACGGACATATAAACACAGACTAGACAACTCCACACACACGACACCTGCCACCTGTGCCGGGACACACCACAAACAATTGAACACATTATGACAGACTGTACCGCTCTAGCACAACAACGAACACAACACAACATCACTAGTGCGCTGAACCTCTGGTCCACTCCGGAGAGGGCGATCGGTTACCTGCGTGCCGCCGGCTTGCTCGATCAGGGTGGGCTGATCGGCTAAACAACAACAACAACAACAACATGACGTGGAAAAACTCGATCAAGTTGGTGAGACACGACCTATGCCGTCTAAACCCATGTTGGGAGTCCCCAAGCAGCTTGTAGGAATCCAAATGGTCAACGATCCTATCCGCTATTATCCCCTCTAATAAATTTACCTACAACTGAAGTGAGACTAATGGGACGATAGTTCCCTGGACTTTCCTGATCCCCTTTCTTAAAGATAGGAGTCACATTGGCTTCCCTCCAGTCACCAGGCACTTGGCCCGTCTCCAACAATTTGCTGAAGACTGTAGCCAGGTGGGGAGCCACCTGGTCGCGCACCTCCCGCAACACTCTGGGGAGGAACTGGTCTGGCCCAGGAGCCTTAAACGCGCTGTTTGTCTATTCTATCGGCAACGACTGTCGCGGTACACCGAACACTATACATGCCAGCACCTTCGTGCCTGACGCGGGTGTCCTCCTTGGTGAACACTCCCGCAAAGTACTCATTAAGCGCATTAGCGATGTCCGCTGAACGCCGCTGGGGTCCTTTAACGGACCTATCATGCTTCTAAGGGCTTTCTACTATTACATAACTGAAGAACTTCTTAGGGTTCCCCTTGCAGAGGCTTGCCACCCGTAGTTCTTCGTTGCGTTTCGCTAGCCTAACCTTCGCTTTCACTTCCCTACACAGGCGGACATACGCCTCAGTGTTCTCATGGGAACGATTGGCCTTCGCCCTCCTATACACTACTTTTCTATTTTGGATAGCCAAAGCGATGTCACAACTAGTGATGAAAGCCGGAATTGAAAAAACCGGTATTTATACCGGTATTGGACAAGAGACACGATACCGATATCGTGATTATCGATACCGGGTTTTCGGTATTGAAGAACTGCCTATTGTCTTCATTGTGGGAGCAATCAGCAAATGTCAAGTTAAGAAAGATTTGTTTTTTGTAGGATTTTGTGGCCAATGTGAGTAGAAATAATGATTTATCTTCGTACATAACTTACACATGCAGTATATCTTTGAGGGGCGTCATTAGTGTATGTCACAATTTATCATTTGTTATAATATGGTACCCGGTCGATTCGCTGACGGATGTTTTGCCGACAGACATTTTGCCGACGGACGTTTCGCCGAACGGACGATTCGCCGAATGGACTGTCATTAATATTTCTATGACAAAATATACACACATGTTATTAAAGGTTATTATTAAATGTTATTGAATTATTTTGTTAAAATATTAAATTATGTTAAATTGACAGTTATAGACGCTTGACGTAAAAACATAGATACCTTTTTTAAATAAATTTATATCGATAATACTATATAAAATGTTTATATATATATATATATATATATATATATATATATATATATATATATATATATATATATATCTTTCTCGGTGTATATTGTATAATTTAAAACTTTCGTTTTAGACCATGGAATTCACTTTGACGGTGTCCGGCGAATTTGTCTACAACAATTAGTCTACAGATACAATTTAACTACAATAATTTGTGTACAGATACAATTTGTCTAGAGAAACTATTACTAATATTATTTAAAAAAATGACGATTGGTTAGGTTAAGTCGTGATATTTTCGTATATTTTAACAGTAAACTAACGAAAATATCATAACTTAACCTAACCAATCGTCAAGGGTGTACTAACTTTTTATGGCCTTTCTCTGAATCAATAAATTGAAGAGGCATTGTGGGTTACTGAACAGTGAACAATGTAAAAGTTCCAGGATGACTGCAATTTTAAGTGCGAAAACCTAAGACATAAGTTACTAAGATTTAAAAAAGGCAACAAACGAACAAACGTTTCAGAATAGCTTAAACTATAAAGGCACAAACGCAAGACTTAAATTATAAAAGTTAACAACTAATTTTCGTATTTAAATTATATATATTTTTTTTTTATTAATGACAGTCCATTCGGCGAATCGTCCGTTCGGCGAATCGTCCGTTCGGCGAAACAGCCGTCGGCAAATCGTCCGTCGGCAAAATGTCTGTCGGCAAAACGTCCGTCGGCGAATCGACCGGCTACGTATAATATTATGTTATTGACGTTATATGATG